>DWNE01000981.1:0-24205 GCA_018249875.1 Cecropterus toxeus | reverse complement strand
CCCCACTATAAGTTGTTTTGTCATCAGTAAGAGTGAGACACACTACCCACTATCTAGCTGCACTGCTCACACCAAAACGTAACGAGGTCATTCGTTCAGTTGATTTTACTCCTCATATTTTTATCATACCATACGCCTTATATCAAAAAACCGGATGTTAAGGAGTAAACTCCAATAAACATTTAAGTTTCATATAGAGTATAAATGGCGGGTACAAATAAAAATCATCAACAAATCAACCAAAGCTTTCTACGTTTTATCACCGCCTCCAGCAGCTCATGATTACTATTTTGATGTTTAATTATTTTAACCCTTTTCTTTGGAGTTTACTCTAAAATCTAGTTATACTCGATAACTCATTAGACCTCATTACGTTTTTGGTGCGGAACCTAATGTGCGCATAAAACTCACGATAACAAAAAAGGAAAATTATTTTATTGTGAGTTTTAAAACATGCACAGGATATACCGCAAGGCAGCTTATTCATTTAGGATTATAGCTATATGTTATTTCTATACGTGTTGATTTATATTGCAGTTTTTTATATAAATATCAATAATAAATCTTAATATAATTAAAGTAGGTATAAGTGCAACGTTCGAATTGCATGGCTCATCTATAGATATTATTTTTGACTTTTTAAATGTTTGCTCGCATATCTTTATAGCGTTGGGGTTTTTTTTAATTTAAATTTAATTTTATTGCGTCCATTTCGAAATTCGTACTTAAGGAGTAAGGTCTAGTCGTGCGTCGGAGCCGACTCTCACTATTTTTCTTCTTTTGAATCAATTTTTTCTCGCAGGATGGTTCTTTTGTGTTTAATAATTTATTTTTTGTAATGTTGGCATGTGCATGTACTTTTTTTGTAAATAACGGTACTTGAGTGGTGACTCCATGCAAAGAGTTACGAGTAGGTACTTCCGCACTATCGCCACGGTATGCGGTACTAGTAGTTATTAATAGACTAACTGTGCCCTGCGGTTTCATCCGCTACTACATAAGAAAAATAAACAAACTAACATAGCATAATGCTATATATTCTATCGCCTTCCTCAATAAACGGACTGTTCAACACAAAAATATTTTTTCAATTCGAACCAGTAGTTCCTGACATTTGCGCGTTCAACCTAACAAACTGTGCAGCTTATATAATATAAATTATAAATAATAAGTATAGATATCCTTTCTGCATTCACCAACTCAGACTGAAGGAGCAAACGAGCTTGCAGTCCACCTGCAACTTCATATAGAAATGGGGTTCTATATGTCATGATCTATCTTCTATCGATCTATGTTGTATCGCAGATGCGTTGCTACTCGTAAGGACTAAGATGGTCGCCTCATATATAAGTGAGCCCGCAACCACACTCTTCCACCGAACGGAAGAATACTCTAGAAACAGTTGTGGCGGTGGGACTTTCCCCCTCGAATTACGCTGGTTCGACCACCTGGTAGGGCTAGAGTTAAAACATCAGTCTCTACCCGTTTTTTTGGCAATATTCTTTTCTAAACCATACATTTATATGCCCTACTACTATTTATATTTCTTCTATATTTCATTGCACCATCCGATTGCACCGTCCAACAGACATCCGATATCCAAATTTAAGCAATTTTTGTGCCATACTGATAGACAGATGCGTTTGACGGCATAGCAAGAGTTAACAGCGAAATCATAACAATCAAATTAAGTGGGAGTAAGTGCTACTTAATACCACTATTGATCGTTGATATCAGCAGTAATAAGGAGATAACATTGATTATTCCAGTCTTCCCTTTAAAATCATAGCACAATTCTTCCTCTGCCTGTGTTGACATAGGACGTTTAAAAAGATAGTGTTCACAGCAAACACATACATACATAAGTTAAAAGGAAACGTAAACATAAATGTGGTAAGATCAATTATTGTATTTTTCATATATGTGCGGTATATTTTTATATTATAACAGTAGCAAACAAGCCTACAGTCCACGATGATAAGTGATTACTGCGACCAATTGATAACTGTGATCAAACCTTTTTTTTCGCCCTTAAGAGCATAACTTCAAAAGGTATCCGACGCTATGGGAGCGACGCCGGGTAATGTAGGATTTTTACGGCACTAAAACCGCCCCATGGCTGTCCTCAACGCTGTGTAAAGGACTCTGATCTCCAACGGAACGCAACTGATATCCTCCAACCGCGATGCCCCTTTCAGGCTCCTTTCCGGTGCATTACCGCTCACCGTATCTTCTGATTTCAATGACGGCATGCAACAACATATGCCACCGTCCTTCCTAGGGTCGCTTGGCTGAATGGTTCAAGTTTTTACTCTTGGCAGCCCCAGAAGCTCCCTTGTCACCACTTACGACAAACAGAGAATACCGTAGCCCTATTCTGGTTCCGGTACTACAAGGAAAAACTGATCAAACCTATCATCACCAAATAAAAGATTTGAATCCCACGTAAGTTCAACCATAGCGTTGCTTTCCCTGTGAACTAAGTAAGAAGGCCTTGGATAAGTATGTCTCCCTTTACACCAGAATGCAGCAGCACTTCAAACCAGAGCGATGTGGGACTTAACACTGTTATTCATCATCAACCCATTATTGTCCAACTGCTGGGCACGGGTCTTTTCTCGGAATGAAAGAGTTTTAGGCCATAGTGCACCGCGTTGGCCAAGTGCGAACTGGTAGACTTCACACACTTTTGAGAACTCTGTTTTTTACAGAACTCTGATATGCAAGTTTCCTCATGATTTTTTCCTTTACATTAAAGCAGTGATAATTTAATTCTAACATGCACATAACTCTGCTATTATTGGGCAGAAAAAGGCGCGGTGGTGTTGTCCAAAACCGAAGAGTTCTACCATCTTACGCCAAGAAATAATAAGTAAGAAAAAACGCATACAGTAATACCCCGATCTTACGTGCAACTGAGTGATAACCGCTTAAGTCGAATTCACGTCATTCGGGGTATCATTTCCTATATATAAATTATTTTCAATTATAGCAGAAAACTGAAGAAAATAGCAAATTAGACTATATGATTATTAAAATCCTAAATTATACAGAAGACAGCACCTGCCGAAGTTATTTTGATGATAGTGAATTTGTAAAAGGCTTCATAAAATGTAACAAATCAGTTCAACGACTCAAAATTTGATTGGCTCCCGCAAAATTCTACCTTAATTATTATACTTAACGTGCTAATATTATTATTTAAAGAGGAAATGTGCTTTTCGGTAGAGACAATAATTTTCAAAATTTGTAAATTAAAACACGTAACTCCGAGTTCGCGTAAGTCAGGGTAGCGTAAATCGAGGTACACTGTACATAATTTATGCTTTCTTTTGTTACAGTTGCGTGTGCAATTTGTTGTGTATGTTGATAAGCTGCGTGGTATCTGTACTATTCATAATTGCTGTTCTATTACTTATCCTATGGGGAGTTGGAATCGTATTCACCTGATTAATAAGTACAAATGTACAATACGTACAAATGTTGCAGGCGATCTGGACGAACTAGGACATTTGTATGGATAACAATAATTTACTATACATAGAAAAGAATTCTCATCAACATATTAATCTCTATCGTTGTGCTAAGAAAATGATGCCAATGTTACGAAAAGTTACCTTTCGAAAACTCAATACACGAAAAAAAAGATATTTATAATCTATAAGATTTGGTTTTTACAATATTTTATAAAATAATGTAATTATTTACTAATATATTTAATGTAAATCGTTTTTAGTCAGATAACATATTTTTTCTAAAAAATGTAGTACAGAATAAATTTCTTAAAATTTACATAATTGTCGATGTGATCATTATCATTATATTTTGTAATTTTGTATACCCACAATCTGATAAAGGGGCTTAAAAACAACCTGTTAACGATGTAATAAATTTTAATTATGAAGTACCCAAATTTTATTTATTATACCCTACATACACCAAATTATATTAATTGAATATACCCCGTCGATGTAAACCAGAGCCTGGGCTCACTGCCGGCACGACAAAGCATTTTTATGAAACGAATAGAAGGATTTTCAAGCTTGGCTTAGTAAAATAAAACGTTATTATCCTATATATTGTATAATCATTTTTTTATGAAATACTACTAGTTTATTCATATTTTTGGAATAAAACTTTTTAAAATTCTTTGTAATTTGAAAGTCGATGAAACAAAAATACTTTACGAAAGCAGTTGTGGGCGACATAACTAGATGGCGCTGCACCCCTTTCTGAATCACGCTACCGATTTTATTTCGTAGCTTGTATAAGAGATGTCCGAATATGAACTGCAGTAATTACACACTTAATAGATTTTTGAAAACGAATAAATCTTAATATCCTTATGCTCAGAAATACTTTATTATTTATTATTATTAAGTTTCAATTCTGCCGTGTGTAAACTGAACATACACACATACGTATTTTCTTTATTTTATTAAGCAATTCTTAACTTAACATATATCTTTACTATTAAAATCTAAGTTATTTAAATAATGTTTTTCGTTTCTTTGCAAACTTCTTAACAAAAATTTTATCAAACAACAATTGCCTAACTCGAAAGTGCACGCAAATCTTAAGGCCCTCCTCACCGCTACGACACCGACCAAGTATAAAAACATATAAGCACTTCGACTCACTGTCACATTACTGTTCAGTCCTAGTTTATCTTAGAATGAGAATAAGACTAATAACTTTATTTGAATCATTTATTAAATCTTTATTCTCAACTTTTTTGAGATTCACTCTTAAGACATGTGCGCCTTCCAAAAAGAAACGAGCGTGCAGTCCACGACGTAGAGTTTTAAGCCACCGATAGACGTCAACTACGTATAATCAACCCCAGACAGATTTCGTCCTACCTTAGCTTGGTAATGCTTCACCATCCACGATAGTGTTCTCGATTGATATTTCGTTTACTGTAAGTTACACGATTTATTACATTTATCTTAATTCATATTTATTTATTTTCTATAAATATGAAGTAGCAAACGAGCAAGCAGCCCATCTGATGGTAAGTGGTTACTGCCGCCATGGACATACGTAAGCAACTTCTTATAGAACAGGGGTTCTATCTGAAGTCGATCACAGATGCGTTGCTAGTCCCGAGGATTAAGATGGTCGCCTCATACATAAGTGAGCCGGCAATCACACCCTTCCATTGAAACGCAAGAACTGCTTTACGCTACAAATAGGTGTGGCGGTGGTACTTCCCTAGTCGAACTACTTTGTTCTACCACCTGTACAATTAATAATTAATTTCATGAATATTTAAAAACTTATCAAATGCAATATCTTCAATATGATTCTGAATTCAATATTTGAACTAGTATATTCTCAGGTACGCTAATGATACCTACCTAATTTTGTACTTATTGTAAAAATAATGAAGAATTTAATTACAAACAATCAGTATCTCTCTTTTGCAAGTGTACAACACAACAAAAGATACGAGTACCCCGTGGGTAATTATGCTTTTAACAATAAGAACAATTTGCCAAGAGCACCTTCCACATTGAAATACATACACAACTACCTATACTAAAGTTTTATTGTTTACAAAAATATAACGGACTAAGTAAAAATCTAAAAATCTTGTTTATGGACTCAAAATGTTCCAGTTCAATTTTAAATCTGGCAATTTCCTAAATAATACTGATAAGGCCCGATGTCCGACCCGATGCCGGGTTCAATCCCCGACCAGACAGTCATCTGAATTTAGATTTTTGTCCTGGGTCTGGGTGTTTATGAGAGAAAATGTGTGGGTGTACGAGTATAGGAAGCGTTATTTTATTTTATTTTTATAAGGATCTGGGTGTAAGTTTTAATGCGTTGATAAATTAATTACTGTATATGAAAAGTAAGATGTAACGCTGAACGTGCGATGTTCTCCTTTTTTTTTTTGATGTAAAACATCTATAGCCGCAGCTAAACCTGATTGGGCAATGGTTGCATTTTTTAGCATTTGCAAGTTTTTAGCTAAATGTCAAACAGTTTCTGCGAAATAAGTAAGACTTTTAAGATTAAAAATCGTGAAAGGGCGTTTTAAAACAATTTCTACATATTTTATGTGCATTTAATATAATTTCTATATATTTTCATGTATGTAAAGGTAGAAATATTGTATCATGAGCACAGCGTAAGAAATCACTCGTCCAGTGAAATTAATCATAACTGAAAAATTCACAGAAAAAACATTCGTTGATATCTCCATTTTTCGTATCTCCACTAGATCTATCATAAGCTGCACTTGTTCTTCATAATTATTGTAGTTACCTGAAAGGAAAACTATTTATATTCCCATCCAAAATATGTGCGGCTGATATACACATAAAGCTATCATGTTAGACTTCAAGAGTAGCTACAAATCTATGATCGGTTTTTATGTAGAAGCCCAGTTCTATATCCAGTTGAATGCAACTTTCCGTGGGCAGCAGTAAACACTTCCAAAAAAGAATCAACAACGCGGAGATCCTATAACCGTGCAATAAGAGATAGCAATCTACCAAGATTTGAATACCTACGGAGCTTTTCAAATCTTGGTAGATAGCACGGTGTTTATGTAAATATGTACGGACTTATTTACATAAGCACCTTTCACAAATGTCGGTGCTTTTAATGAACATTATTTATTTTATTTATTTTACGGTTAAACACCAATTACACTAAGTAACAAAGTAACGAACAAACATTATTACAATTGACAATAATCAAGAGTTATTAGATATATTTAATAATAATAGTAATTAATTTTAATATAAATAATAACAACTGAAAGTTAGATGCCAATATATTAAAAAAATGTCAAACAATTAATGTACAATATTATAATACATATACAAAACCTAAATATATTGATTTTAATAATAGTAACTACAGAGCCGCAAAATGTCTTCGATATTATCTATTCATGTGGCTCTATCAATGTGTGACTCACAGATTGATAATACCACACTAAGTATTATCTTTTTTAATTATCGCGAATCATTAAGCATACTAGCTGAAGTACCCGTGCTTCGCTACGTGACAAAAATAAATATTGTTAAAAGTAGCAATATTGTTAAAAATGTTAAAACAAAAAACCCGACAGCATTGTCAAATAGTCAAGCGAAAGTATTATATATTTATATATATTTAGAACGGTCTGTTTACTAGCTATCATTTGATACTCATATTGCCTTGATATTAAAAAAATCGTCGCTCTCCCCCCTTTCCCCCCTATTTGAGGGCCATTTTGAAAATATATATAGCTTATGTCACTCTACGCACTGTGACGATTCTAATGATATGCCATACGTGGCAATCCGTAACGGGTTGTAGCGCGTGCCAAAGCAATGAACATACATACAAACAAACATACATACATACATATAAACATACATACATACGCTCCAAAAACATTACCCTCCTTCTCACGCAGTTGGGTAAAAAATAGGGCTATCATAATTATATCAAAAAAACAAGTAATTTACAAAAACTCGCAGAATAAAAACTCATACAAAACTCACCTTCTGTCTGATATATTTTGATACGGAGCATAATTGAAATTATTTTTCGTCTTTCCACATCTAGGTTTTCACCCATTTTTGTTAAAAACAATGGTCGGCCATTTATCAAAAAGTATAACAACAGTTCGCTTACAATTACATCGGAGTACTGTAATAATAAGTAGGTAATTACTTTCAATAGAATTCTAACCCCAATATAAAAGCAGTAAGTATAAAGGAAGTGGAAACCTCTGTGATTCGACTCCAGGAGCACCACCGCCACACCTTATTCTGCCTAATAACAGTAGTTTAAAGCGCTGTGTTATGGTCTGAAGGATGTAGCAAGGGAGACATACTTATCTGATACATTCCAAATTAGTCCTCGGAGATAGGCAGTGGCCTATTACCATCAAGCGGACTGCATGCTTATTTGCTAGTTCTATATTATAGAAAAAGTCCTTCAAGTAACCTAACAAGAAGAAATCCTTTTCTAAAGAAAGGAGATTTAGTTTCTCAGTTTGTTAGTGTTGAGATGGGTTTGATATGAGATACGAACACACGATTTCTCCGTGTGTCTCTATTAAAAAAGCATGTGTTTGCTTTATCTATGAAAAAATATAATACTTCTTAGATGTATTTAATAAAAAATACGATTTACCTACTTGAATTGAATGAGATTCGCTCAATTTAGAACTTTTTTCCCCACTCACACTTTAAAGAATTGGACCCTAAATATGTTTAGATTCTAACTTAAATTTTATGGTGCCAGTATAATTTTCATAAAATTACTATTAATAATTAATGACATTACTTGAATCACATTAGAGAAAATCTAAAATACATATTATATTTGAAATTAACATACTTTTCTTACCTGTACTGTAGGCGATAAAATTCTACATATTATTAACAATGTTGTCATAAACCAGGAGATAAACATATTTAGTACCTGGAAAAACGATAATATTATTATCATTTTAATCAACGATTGTTTTGTTATATCTAAACATATAAAATAATCATACCTGTTCATTGTAAATTCGGTTGAAACATAACATGGAGTCGGCAATTTTATCATAAATTTGCATAAGTTCAAACCAGCATATATTTTTAGAAGATCGCCGGCTTGACTCATCAGTTAATATCTGAAAATGTAGTAGCGGTTGATACTCTATTTCAGCTAGAAGTGGCACGCGAGCATGCAATCCACCTGATGGTTAGTAGTAAATACAGTACTTGGACATCAGGTATGGATTCCAAAAAATATTAGAATCCTACGACAGGTATGTCACAAATGTTGCTTCCCCGAGGACTAAATTAATTTGGATAAGATTATCTTCCTTTTTTACCATCCTTCAAATCAGAACACGAGCTTAACACTGTTGTTGTCTGACAGAAAAGGTGTAGCAATGACACAGTAAAAATATGGCAATGATATCAGTGAAGACAAACGACAAAGAGTTCCAACACCCTCAAATAAGATCCAAATAGAAATACTCACCTTCTCAAATACATTTCGTATAGTCATTCTAAAAGCAATTTGCTTGGTCGTAACTACTTGGTGCATTTTTTTCAATAAGAGGTAATTGAAAAGAATCGTATATGAATACATATTTATGAGAAAGAAAGCACAAATCGCCCCTTGCACCATTAACAGGAAAAATATTAAATGAGATACCAAGTTATGTATAGAAAAAGGTCTTATCCAAAATGTTAAAGATAACTGCACGATTGGAATTAGTATCAAAATTAGAGCTGTTATCCGTCTTCGCGTGAAGATCTTCTTCGATAAATTGAAATGATCATCAATATCATTAAGTATTTTAAACAATTTAATATATTCCTCATTATTTCTAAATGACGTGACGAAAATGAAGAATACTATTTCTAATGTCTCTTGTATTCCTTGAGATATGTTTAAAATTTTTAACGGTATATCTTTAGGGGAATCCTCCCAGTTCGCTGGTTTAACGAAAGTTATTAACATCACGATAATTAATATTAACGTTAAAGCGTAAATTCTATTAAAAATGTTTACAGTAAGCGCGTTTCGATTCGTGCATCCGAGAATTTGTATTCCAAATACAGAAGCAAAATACATAAGCGGTCTTGCGGCTACAATAATCGAATGTTTTGAACGTTTTTTTCTCAATGTATTCTCGTTCCTTAGAATAACTGTAAACGTATCTTGTTTTATATTATTATTTTTATTATATTTTCGTAAATTAAAATCGGTTTTGTATAACATTTTCGGGTTTCCTTCCTAGTGCACAGTGAGTCGGTTTCGTATTTAAATTTCTATTCACAGCTCAGTCTAATTCTGATATTTATTCTGTCTCTTTTGTGCTTAAACTAGGCAGGTATATCGCTTGACTCTAAAGAATAAATGACCGAATGTCAATGTAAATTAATCTTCAATAAAGTGAGATAACATCAAAACATTTATTTTCCATTACTCATAAATATTTATGACGAAGTTAACGTAGCGTGATGTATATATAATTACTATGTATGGAATCCAAATAAATAAATAAAATGATACCTACTGTAATTATTCGTCTGTCACTAGTAATTTAAAGTAAGTAGTAATTATTTTATCAAAGGCGTCTTAACAACTTATACATTCCTGATTCTCATTCATTACGCAATACGCAGGCTTTTAAAATATTGTGAGTCACTAATCTATATATAGGTACTTATATTTATCCTAATCCATAAATTTAATAAAAATGACAGTACCGCGTGTATACTTGGCATACATTTGAAAAGAACTGAGAATAAGTTATAATAGACATTGCTAAAATTTTAACTATTGGTCCGTCTTTGTATCTATGCTCAAAATTTCATCAAACCAAATGTAGCGAATTCAAATTTAAAGACTTAAATTTATTTATATTTACAGCCCCTATCTTAATGAATGTCATATATGTCTTATCTTAAGGAAACCATTTTGAGTTCATTTAAATCCATCATGATTGGATATGAAAACTTATTACAATTTAGATTTATACCTATATTTAAACGCGGATGATATCAGTCGCAAATGAAATAAATATAAATTAAATGTGTTCTTGTTTCATCTGTCAACCCTTGACAATTTACTTCTGGACATATAAGGCCTAATCGTAGTCTAGTTTTGCCCAGACTAAGTCTCCATACGATGACTATTTTAGTCTCTAATTTTATTTGTCCTACGAGCAATGTGGCCTGCTCTTACCAGCTTAGTTGCCACAGTCTGAGCGCTGTGTCGATATTTTCATGCGCCTACGGATTTTTCTATTGCAAATCCTATTGCATGGTACTGCGAGTTGAGTGAAATGAGTGGAATTAATTACAGTGATACAGTTGTCAAATATTAGGAGGCCTTTTTTGCCGACTGAAAATTCTACACGTGTGGGCGGAACATATTTTGGTTGGGGAGGTGTGGGGCACATTTTTTGTCCAGAGGCCTCCAGACCTCTAAATCCGATCCTGATAATGATAAATGTCATAAAAGAAGGCTTTATAACGTAAATATTGTTCTGCTTCCTATATCATTTGCATTTTTTAAAAATTAGCTTATGAATAAAAAAGAACAAAACTTTTTTAAGTTGAAATTTTATTAACAAAACAGTGAAAATTTATTTTTTTACATTATTATTCTTGAAAGTTGTGTCACTTAACTTAGTTTAAATTACTACATAATAGTATTATCCTAACTTACAAAATACCGTACATATTAGTGATGTAACGACATTTTTTGAACACTGCGAATGTGAATTCGAATATCTCCTTCTGACATTCGCGAACGCGAATGCGAATATTCAGTTTTTTTGTTCAAACAGATGATTATGATAAATATGTAAAGATTAGTTAAAGTCTCAGAGAATAATTTGTTTTTTTTTGTTTATATGGAAATATTTTTTTTTTGTTTTCTAAGTCTTAATGAGAAGTTATCAAGAACGGAAACTAGAAGTAGTTGGTAGATAAAGATAAAATGATAAAGATAAAGTAATGCTAAAACAAACTGGACGCTGATATTGATATTAATTAGGAGGTTAATTTACTTTTAATAAATAAGAAATGAATTCATTTTATTATATTAACCTTATATTATTTCATATAGTTTTACTTTCTAATGTACATTTTCGTAAAACATTCGCACGATTTTTGCGAATGATAACGCGAATATGCAAAAATAGGCGAATATTTGAGAATGCGAATATACGTTACATTACTATTACATACCACTGAATACACATATTTAAAAACAGGTCAAAGACTTTCAAGTTCTATAAACTTTCAAGCTCTTTAAACTTATACTCATCACATATCATTTACATAATGCAGTACAGATTGAGGTTTTGGGTTCGGGTTTTATTTAAATTTAGAGTCCTGACTCTATTTAAAACATAACTGTTACATTATTTCTTGCATTAAATAACAAAATATATCAGTTTATTATAAGGTATTCAGTATTTTAGTTTTGCATCATAGAAACATAATAGTTGTCATGAAATAAATAGGCATATATTATTCTAATTTTAAGTATAAGATGATGATGATGATAACAGATCAGTAAGACAATGTTTCAATTTTATCATTAAAATAAATAATTATAACAACATTTTTATTCCTATTTAAATCCTTAGTAGTTTAATAACATTCAAACATCTGAAAATGTATGAATTTACATATACATATATGATATTCATAAATACATATATTTTAATATACAAACTTAAATATGTGTAGAAGCATCCATATTTTTGCTGTTTGGATGAGTTTCCAGGTCATTGCCAGCTGTGTCATAGCATGGCATATTGATGACTTGATGATGATTCTTTCCTATATACAAATACACCTTTTCTCCGTACCAAGCCTGCATATTGGTTATGTGTTACGTAAATATTACTCCAACGCCCCACAGGATAAGTAATATAATAGCAACTATGAATAAGATCGATATTATGAAACTTATCACTTTGCAAAGTAATCCGCACACGCAACTGACACTGTAACAAAAAAAAAACAGGAATTAGACATACAATAAAAGTTTGCACCTTCCTTCTGTCCGCCAGTCCGAAATTAAAAGAACATCTTACACATTTCACACACACAGAAATTTCTACCCAGTTAGGCAGTTGCCTAAACCTTTAAACGTTAAAAACCACTATTCCATACTCAACGCAAAACTCGAAAAACTTTCTGATAAATCTACTTGGAATAAATTACTTTTATATTGACAAGTAAATAAAATTATGAAGCTTCAAACATTGCTCATTTGCCCAGCGTTGTCCTATTTATTAGAATACCAATTTCTTGTACATACATACATAGATAGATACAATACCTATTTACATTTAAAATTTTCGATTAAATATATACAAAATAATAACAATAACTAAATAACTTAACAATTATGTACATAAAAAAATTGTACATTTGCTTAGCGCGATATAGGTACATATATTTTTCATACGCAATGAATATGTAAGGCACTGCTTAAAGCTGCATCACCGATTCGGTAACACGTGATTCTTTGGCACAACCTTGCATTGGACGTTATCAAAAAAGATAAAATATTTATTTTTAATTGATAAAAGCGGCAGTACTAAATTTAAGGTATCTGGTCACCGACGCCTTTTTTTTTAATATGAAGTTTATAAGCAACTTCATATAGAACAGTGGTTCTATATAATCACTCCCGACGACTAATATGGTCTATATGAAGTCGACGACAGATACGTTGCTACTCCCGAGGACAGAGATAGTTGCCTGATATGAAAGTGATGCCTGAAGTACATTGAGAAATAACTGCGTTCGTTTCAAGCTTATTTCATTTAGGTACAGTTTTTTTTCTGATTGAAATAGCAAACGAGCTTGCAGTCCATCTGATGCTAAGTAGTAACTGCCACCCACGGACATCTGTAAGCAATTTCATACAGAACAATGGTTCTGTCTGAAGTCGATCACATTCGTTGCTACTCCCGACGACTAAGATGTTCGCCTCGTCGGTCGGTGTTTGTGTATTCGTCTTTGTGTGTCCATAGCACCCAGGACACAGGAGAAAATCCTAATGTGGAGCTATGAGTGTAGAAAGCGTATTTTTAATATTTAGGTGAAAGAAGAAAAAATGTTTCACACTAGAAATAGGCGACCACCTCGGTCGAACTACACTGGTTCTACCACCTGACAAGCTACATTATTATCTCTAAGGAAATAGAATGTTTATCTCCTTTCTGCGTATTTTGCTTTTCGACACGTTTTTGTAATCGTTATCTCTCACATATATTATTATCTAACCACATAGATTACATAAATGTAAATATAGTAGATTCTTTGCGATTTCAAGGCATTTACTTATAATAGAACGCTCAAAGATAGCCATTAAAGATAGTTATTTGGAGTGTAATATTATGCAAAAGTAATTGTTGAAACTCCGTCTCTGGGTATGAGGTTCGAATCCAAACACTGATTTTTCTAAAATATGCGTATTAAAAATTAATTATCGTAGCTTTACGCTGCAGAAAAATACGTGAAACCCATACAGCTAAGGGTTTAAAAAAGTTCTCAAACGTGCGTGATGTCGCCAAACTCGCAGTTGGCCAGCATGGAGTACTTTGGCCTAAAGCTCTTGCATTATGAGCGAAGACCCGTTCCCAATAATGAGACAATATTTAATAATGAGTTGGCGATAAAAGCTATTACGTGAATAATTTTTAATATCTTGTTTTGAAAGCGGATAACAATAATACCTATTGTACTTAGAATTTACTTTAGCTATGCGATGATCATGACTCATCGCCTATCTACAGTACGTTCTATCTAATCATATCTTATCGTGATATTCATGGGTACAATGTCCAAATAGTAATTTAAGAATGAGTAACCAATATAGAGGCTAAGCAACGTGATACATAATATGTATATCTTTAAACACATGTCATGTTCTATACTTGTGATCTAGACTAAGAATACTGAACCAAGCCTATTAAGAGTGGATTGCAAATGTTAAATATAAGAATTTGGCATCATTGGGAGTAGGGATCAGTATGTTACTACTACAAATAAAATACAAAGAAACTATAAAGCAAATACGAGTGTTTTTGTTTTATACGTATGTAGACAACAAAACTAAGGTACAATTTATTGTAAGTACTTTATTTTTATTTCTTTCTAAAAAAATGTTGTCAAATAGGTACGTAATTTAATTTAGTAAAATCAACAACATTTTAAATAACATGATGACTTAGCGTTAAATCAATAGAATTAATTTTAAGAGCAACAACAATTTAATCGTTTTGAGCCTGATAATTATTACTTTTACGGTAAAATATTTAATAAGATAATTGAATAAATAAATAAATAATATATACTTAAGAGACGAAAATAATAAGGTGTACACGATAGAAAGTTGTGTACCTTCTCTTTGTTTACGTCAACCGTTCCTTTAAACACGAAATAACTTTAATAAAATTAGTTTTACAATCAAACATTGTTATAGGTACTAAGGTCGATGACTGTCGCACGCCTCGTGCATGTGAACCGCAGTAGCGCGACTGGTTCTGCATTTCGTGTCAATGTACCGTAGACTAACGCTAATAAAAGTCCATTTGTAACACCGTTTGAGCCAGACAGACTTGACAACTACACGTAAAACATCGTGACTTCTACAACTCTTTAAAAAGTAGCCTACTAAAACTTTCCTTTTGATGTCGGAGAACCAACGTGATTAAAAATAAGTACATAGAAATTCTTAAATAGTACACAAAGACAATAATTGGTACTGACTAATGAATACAATTTGTACATACTTACGTGAAAATAAATGAGTTCAAGATGGTAAGTAAATATTGAAAATTGGTTAACTTTCACATTTAAATGAAATCTGTCGAAATAACTTTTTGATAAACCAGCCGTTGAAGATAAAAATAAGACAATACAACAGCAGATTTCAACATATCCCCACATAAATGCTTGACTGTGTTTTATTGCAAAATCTGTCAAGGAGAATGTTTTGTTTGCAACCGAATATTAACGCGCTGTCGAGTTTTATGTACTTTTGTTTAGTTAATAGTTACGTGTTTTGGTTATCAATTGAAAGTCATGCTTAAATATAGATTAGGAAGTAATGCTAATAAATGTATTATAAAAAAACATGTTGATCTTACCACATTTTTATTTATTTTCTTTTCCTTCTGTGAACACTAAGCCTTGGTGTGCGTTAGTCACGACTGACAAAGCAAGAACGGTCGTATGACTATAAAGCAAGGCAGTTGGAGCCTATACACCAATGCTATCTCGCTTATCACTGAATTTTACGAAAAAGATCGATAGTGATATTCGGTAGTGACACCTTTCCTGGACTTCGATTAGTAGATAACAACGTTTAGTACTTTTGGATCGGATGATGATACAAAATTGAAAATGGTTGTCTAGCTGTAAACTTGGCTCACAGACAATCCTACCAGCCCATAACACTAGAGCAACCGGTTTGTTGAAGATACAGGTATCTATATATATTATATACAAAAGGGATTTTGGTATTTAAGGTCACTACACAAACCAGGAAGATCAGCCTTCATTTGTTTCGAACACGAATGGCACTCAATCACTTTATATTGGTATTCTTATAACTGTCACGATTGGAAAGTAAGAAGGCGTCCAATACTTCAACTGCAAATTTAATCCATTTTTTGGGCCTGTTGTTGCCTTAAAAAATCTGTAGTTGCTTCAGTACAAGCCAGTGGAAATATAAACCTGAGAATAACACTGTCCAAATATTAAACGAAAGTTATGACTGATTATCTGTTTGTAACAACTGGTAAAATAACGGATCAATTGGAAAACTTTCAAAAAAAGAACACCAGTTTCTTGGACCACCCTCGTTCTAACTTTGAAAAAAATAAAGGTGCACGCACATGCTAACGCCACTGTGTTTAAAGACCAAATGTATTAATTGCGTGCACTAACACTGGCTAATACACCTACGTTATAAACTACCTAGTTTTGCCAAGAAATCATAAATTAATTATGTTTTTAACGAAAGCAACGTGCTTTTTATTACAGTTTTCGTACCAGTTTTAAACACGGTAGTACAGTTTTAGTTTATCGTGAGAGTATAAATACAACAGAGACGTAGGTCGGTATTGTTTTCGATACACAGTTTTAACCTTTTGTTAAACCGACTTCTGTTACACCAAGGAATTTTACATTTCATAATCACCTAAGTAGACTTTTTATGTTGGCATTCCTAAGTTATATAACACAGCCGTGGTAAATCGAACAGAACATAACCAGAGTAGGTTATGCTCTGTTCGATCACTTTTTAACAGATTTCAAAAAAGGAGGAAGTTTTCAATACAACTGCATTATTTTTACTCATAATAGTGGTGTTGAACGCCTCAATATTCCGATTATGTAACGTTTGGCAATTGGTAAGGCATACATACATACTTACTAGAGTCGATGTAAGCCACAGTATAGTAACGCAAATGTAAAAGACCTCAGTAGAGCTCCAGTTTTATTTGAGGTTAATCACAGGTTAAGTAAGGTTATCGGCATTCCCTTGTTAGGTGCTCCTTGGTTTGCTCAATTTTATAAGAAAAACAGTTGGTTGACTTATGAAAGTAATGAAGTAAAATAATACGAATACCTTTTTTAAATGTCTCATAATAACTTTATTATTCTCCTTAGAAACGCAACTGGAGCTATTGATCGTATAGCCCAGTTGCGTTCCGGTCAGATGCGCATGGAACTTCACTACACCGTCTGGTGTTTAAGTATTCGACCACACGTACCTACCGTCGTTCCCCCGGAGGTCGCTGACTGAATGGTCGAGCTCTCTTGCCGCTTCAACCAGAAGCCCCCTTTTAGTCGCCTCTTATAGCGGGCGGGGTTACGATAGCCCGATTCTAATCCCGGAATTCCAGGACAAAATACGTACAATATACCTAGTTAGAAAAATTGTTTCAAAACTTGGATTATGACCTAGTAATTGCCTGTAAATCACAAACAGTTTTGTCTCAGATAGTAGGACACTTTCATTGAACTTTGCATTACAGCTACAATTTTTGATATGAATCCAACCCAAGTTTCATGTTTTAAAATCGGTTAGTACAAGCTAAGAAGACGAAATTACCCACGTCAATCCGATATTGCGGTCTCAGCAGTTAAGCATCGTAGTCTCAACAATTTTAACTAATATTACGCGGTAAGGAGGCAAAAAAATCAAATTTACGAATATTAATCTCTTGGGATTAACAAGATGCTAATTTTCATTAGGTATAGGTATACTTAAACACATTATGATTAAGTAAGGCTACATTTTTGTTTAATAATCATAATAAATTGCAAAAAAATAATATTTTCGTCCAGTTCATATCAATTTTAGAAATATCGATTTTATTTACAGCTATTATTACATATCGATATAAACTTAAAGCATTTTTTCATATTAGATGTACTTCATAACAATAATATCGTAAGTTTCAGCAATTATTACCAAAAAAGAGATTGATAAACTTTTTATGAACAGTTTGTTTTTTTTTGAAGTTATATTTATGTATGCTATACATTTCTTTTGGTAAGTACGTTAAGCGAATAAGATGAAAGTTTTTTACGATCCGCGCGCACACCGTCGCGAAAAGAAAAACCGACGCCATGAAATTAGCTAGTCATTTTTTTCACATATTTATAAGAATATAATTTATTTACCAATCTTCTACTTGTTTTAGTGCATTAATTTTTGCACATCAATACTTTTAGGCATGAGACCAATATATTATCAAAACGAATCTGAAATCTGATTGCAGTCAGAAATCGTATCGTATCAATATTCTAATATTAGAAAACCAAATTTAGAAAATGCATAAACAATACCACAATAAGGCAAACAATCTAAACCGAACCAAACCGTGAGCTTGATTTAAATTTTTGTAGTTTTGCTAACTATAAACTAAATCTAAAGTTTACGTTTTCTGTAGTTTTTATATTAATTTGTTCTCTATCCCTCTACCAAACGACTACTTAGTCAGAATGAGAAAGAGCAATCGAAATATATCGTTATGAATTTTGACGGGTTTATAAATTGCAGATTGAATAGAAAAAATATAAAACTAAAAATCAAGGCGATAAGATTGCTAAAATCGATTTCAATAATCGGTTTTTAAAATCGTTTCCAAAATCTGAAATCAGATTTGTATCGCTTTTCAAAAAAATCCGAAAACAACAGACACCATGAATCTGTATTCAACGCCATCTATTTTTAAGTGATAAATTAATATAGAACTGCAGTTAGTTACGTAAGTGACATAACTAACTAAAATAAAACAATTAAACATGCTTTTAAAATTAAATACAGGTAAAAATAAGATATTTTTATCTGTATTTAATTTAATTCAAAAAACATTCCATGAATCAAAATAAATAAATAATCATAATTATCATTTGAATAGAATCAAAGTAAAGATGTGCATGCCTGCATGGACTGCTTTGTAAAAAGAAAATGGCCCTTATCAACCCAACTTTTCTCAGCAGTTAATAAAACCTGTTTATATTTATATACATAAATAGTTCAAAAGTATGACGTGTTTATAACATCCAAGATAACAATAATTGATAAATTAATTATATTATATTAATGAAGTATCCATTTCCTTATCATCGTAATATAAATAAGTTGCATTAATTAACATACCAGTCTTAATTAATGCAATATATACGGTACTGGTAATATATACGGTAGTAATTTTTAGTTAGTTTTCATTTTTTTAATTACTTTTATGTATGTAATCCTTATTATTAAAGCGCATAAACAGAAATTATACTTCGTATCGTCAACACCATAACAATATCGATGATGATAACAATATATTGAATGGATATCTTGACGGTAATATTACCGATTTACTGTGCAACCCTACATTTGACATTGACAAGTTGACATTTCACAATACCGGTGAAACGTTTGTTTCCACTTTGTTTGCGATTTTACATCATACATTGGTTCTCTCTCTTCCTCTCATATCGTTTTTGATTATTTATCTCGTTCTTCCAGTGACGCTGATGTGTATTGTATTAAAAAAATACCTACTTTTACGGTGACGTGTTCTTTTTTCGATCATTTACGTACTAAGATCAGTCGTTTCCCGCTTAGTTTTCATCACTCTAACAGTCTGCTTGGGCAAAACATTTTGAATTAGGAACGGTGCAGAATTACAAGAATAGAAAGTTTTTTAGAGCGTAATCATTATCCAAATAATAACAGTACTTTGTGCTCTGTGTTGCTCTATTCAGTGATTGAATTACATTTACTTAACTTCAACTTTCATTTTGTTTAAATACAGTTTTAACATCATGTCAGGATGTAAGTACTAAATATTTTCTTTATGATTTTATCCTTAATATTAATGAATAATACATCCAGATAATTTAGTGTATTACATTAAACACATTGGTCCCTTCCCTAATAAAATATTTGTAGATACTACTGAATCTTCGTAGTTTAGATAAATCTCTCTTGTACAACTTAATACTCTTATTTTATTGACTTTGAAGCTTTAAATATAACCAAATGCAGTTTGTATCTATTTTGTTTATTTCCTACTTTTATGGGTGCTCCAGGTGTATAGTACGAATCCCTAACTAGATTCCATTTTCAAACCATAGATAAATATTGTGAAATAATATTGCCTTTATTAATTTTGTCATGGTATATAAGGTCACATGATAAAAATATATTATGAGGTCAACTAATCTAATCCAATTTAAACATGCAGTCCACCTGATGGTATATGGTCACTTCCATTCTTTGACATCTGTTCATAAAGAACTTTTTTTTTCCCTAAAATTATTTTACGGCCATGGATCTAACTCCTTTACAGCCAATCTTCATTTATATCATTTCTTTGCTTATCCTAATGGATGTTATAACCATATGGAAGATGACGATGATGAGATGTTTCCATATAGATGATGATGAGATGAGATGGATTCGGCAAAGTGGTAGAGACTTTGCTAGGACTTCTTCATAGAGTCTTGGAAGCAACACGAAAAGTCACCTCTCGCTGCATCATATCTCTCTAACACACGTGTGCATTTTATCGAACACTTTATGATAAAAAACCACCATTTTTAAACATAAAAATACGGCTATACACAAGTTTAGTAGAATAACATTATACTACAAAATGGCTCTTCCCGCATTCACACAAAAACTCATAAAGAACAGTGGTCCTATCTGAAGTTATTCACAGATGCTTTTCTACTCCAGAGGAGTAATAAGAACCTAATATGATAGTGATATGGCAACACCCTTCTACTGAAACATAACTTGGGGGTACCTGTTCAGTCAAACAATATGCATTTTATTACCTAAAATTAACACTACACAACCAACCACAAACCCATAAAAAGTAAGTTTTATGAACAATATCTATGTTCTCTTCAACCCATTATTGTCCCACTGCTGGGCACGGGTCTTCTCTCAGAGTGAGATAGTTTTAGGCCACAGTCCACGCTGGCCAAGTGCGAATTGGTAGACTTCACACACGCTTGAGAACTCATTTTTTTATGAGAACTCAGATGTGTAGGTTTCCTCATGATGTTTTTCTTCACCGTAAAGTAGTGATAATTAAATTTTAATACGCACATAATTTTTTAAAAATCAGTGGTGCGTGCCTGGAATTCAAACCCCGGATCTTCGATTGAGAGGCCGAGTTTCAACCATTAGGCTATCACTGCACTTAGTATCTATACTAATATATAAAAATAAGATAATGTACGTCTTTGTTACTCAATCACACAAGAATCACTGGTCTGATTTAAATCAAATTATGCATAGATGTAGTTTATGCTCCTGGGAAAATTCTAGGCTTCTTTGGATTTTGCATTATTTAAAGATGTGACTTTTAATGTCTCATAATGAAACACAAGAACTTTAGCTAGTATTGTATAAAATAAAAAACCCATCTATAGCCGGTAGGAGGCAGTAGCTAGTTACCATAAGTTGGATTAGTGCTATTCCTTTGTTACTTTTATATTCTAGAATATATGTGGTAACAATGCTGTTAATCAAAGAGTTCTAAGTAAAATATATCTGTCCTAGTGTGGTAGTCAACTCACTGCACTAAAACTACAATACAATACAAAATATCTTTATTGTACATCAAAAACAAACATATAAAAAAAAAAATACAGACGAATTGAGAACCTCCTCCTTTTTGAAAGTTGGTTAATAAAAGACAAACAAAACTATCATTCTATGACCTTTAAATATCCTGTCATATTAAATATTAAATAACATTGTATATAAGGGTAGCTGGAGGGAGTGACGAACTGGTTCACAAATAGTAAAAAGAAAACGGGCAGACCTTTTAGAAACTGGGTTGATGATATAAAAGCTGTAGCAGGTTCTATTTGGACAAGAGTTGCTAATGTTAGGCAGAAATGGCGACAGTTGGAGGAGGCCTTTGCCAACAGTGACATACATACAGAAAGACGATGCATTAAACTTAGTGTCATTCTAATTCCTTAGCATTCAAATATGTATTTTCCAGGTGGTAGAACCAATGTAGTTCGACCGGCGAAGTACCACCGCCACACCTATTTCTAGGGTGAAGTAGTTCTTGCGTTTCGGTAGAAGGGTGTGGTTGCCGGCTCACTTTTATATGACGTGACCATCTCAGTCCTCGGGAGAATAGGCTTCATATAGATCCCCTCTTCTATATAACCAAAAAAAAATGTAATTTACTGTTTGAATAAAAACAATTATTATTATTATAATGTTGCATATTTTTTCTCTTACATTTTTTTGTGTCATAATCAGTGTTCCATGACTCATTTGTTTAATACGCTATTGTGGCTGTGAGTCACAATGTATTATAACTTTATCTTTACAGTTCAATTACAATTTTAATGACTAATTTATTGAATAATATTTTTCCCGATTATTTCCTATTTGATAATGCCTTATCATAAGATTATATTCTGGGAAATGAATATCAATTACATAAAACATGACACAGCATACTTAAGTTTTTTTTGGACATCTGTAAACAAATTCATGTATAACAGGGGTTCTATCTGAAGCCGATCACAGATGTGTTGTTACTCCCAAGGAATTTGCACAATTTGCATTATTGAGAAGTTTATTTTTTACCGATCTGATGGTAAGTGGTTATTTGTGTCCATAGACATTTGTAACAAATAGGATAGATTTCTACCTGAAGTCTGTACATAATTATGTACTTGCCTTAAATGTGTGCATGCTCTCTATAACTGGAAATCTAGGAATGAAGTATCTACTGTATACTTCATCATATATGTAACCAGTGTAGAATTATTTTATTTTTCAATGTTTCAGATCCATATGGAGGTAATCCCCCTCAATACCCACCACCTCAAAACCAGATATACCCTCAAATCTACAACCCAGCCAATGCGCCACCACCAGGCCAGCCAACTGTGACCGGATATCCTACAGGATTTACTCCACAGCTTGGCTTCGCGTACCCATATCCTGGCCAGCCTCAGCTAGGGCAACAGGCTCAACCAAATCACCCAGCAGCTATGTCGTATCCAGGAATGCCAAGCGCACCGTTGCCAAATGCTCCCGCTCCGAATTATGCCTACCCTGGCCATGTTCCACCACCCACTTATACTCGTAAGTATTTTATTTTTGAGTTTATTTGTGACCTGAAGTTTATTCTTTGTATACCTACAGATAGACTTCTAATTTTATTGCATGCTCGTTCACTATTCCATTTGTATAAAAAAAGTTATTTTACTTATTTAATTGTACTATTTCAGCTGCAATTGAATGGATTCCGACCACACCGCAAAATGCTCATACACTCTCTGACAGAGCTGTAGTTGGGGGCTACGAAGGCCATGACGGCAGCCCTCTCTGGGTTATCAGAGCAAAATTCGGGAATGATGTCATTCCAGGAAAATTGGCTATTAAACACCGCTCCGCTTACGTACCATGGGGTGGGAAAGAAAATCCTGTCAGTAATATTGAGGTCAGTGGTACTTACACTATTTTTTGAAGTTATAAATATAGGATCCAAAATGGCTAAAAAAATATATATGACTGGATATTTGTTGGATATGTGTTCCTGCTTTTAAATTTTTGTATACTGTTTGGCAAAAAGTGATAGATGACTGATTCTACATAAAAAATCACAAATCTAAGGTACCACACATAGGAGACAAGAATAAAGTTTTCAAATAAAATGTAACAAGTAAATTTATAATTTTTTACCAACTTTAAAAAAGAGGTTACTCGTTTCAATCATATATATATATATATATATTTTAATGTTTGTTTTTTGTTTTCATGGACCTAGTATAATTCGTATATACTACAAGTATTAACATAAGTTTTCTGTATATTTTCAGGTATGCTGCGCAAGACCAGATCAAGTTCGTTGGGTGCAAACCAAGGATAATGTTATTCCGCAAAATGCTATAGTTGGAGGTAACACCGCTTCCGGAGAACCACTGTATGTTGGCAGAGCCAAAGAACAGGGTTCATTGACACCTGGCAAGGTAAGACATGCAACAACGTTTTCATTAACTTGTTACGATTTTATTAACCGAGAAATGTCTCTGGAATGGAGTAACTCCAAAAAGACCGGCTATAGATTGTCTCCACAATAACTTTTTTTTTTATAAATATGAAGTAGCAAACGAGCAAGCAGCCCACCTGATGGTAAGTGGTTACTGCCGCCCAT
>DWNE01000980.1:0-24218 GCA_018249875.1 Cecropterus toxeus | reverse complement strand
TCACTATTTTCACAAAAAATCATATAAAGCATTAATCATGTATCATTGACTTTTACAGAAAACATTTTTAGCAGTCGGTTTTTTTTTGATTTAATATTTTTAAAAATATTACTAGTTTAGTTATATCAACGCAGCTGTAATTAACCTCTTGTATTTGGGGTTAATCATATAAAATATACCACGAAAAGAAACTTGCGTAGATAAAGAAGATATTATAAATATGAAATTCGTCATACAAAATAATAATTATTAATTGTAGGTATAGCTGAACTGGTGTATTCATTACCTTCCATTTGCTCATTTCATTAATATGCGATACTTACTCGTGGTTTATGTGGGAAAATTTTACACCACTATATTATCGAAATGACTATGTGTCAACTGTTGGTTTATCTGCTTACAGATAGTGGTAGCTCCAATAACATTTGAATGGATTAAACAAAAATACTCATTATTTCATTTAACAGCAATTTATTCGAAACTTGTAATCTAAGTTGTTCATTATTGAGGGTTTCAGTAATTCTGAACAAAGTTATGTATACATTATCAATACCCATTATCTATACATTATGTATATGTACTTACTTTACAAACACATTAACCGTAGATCAAAGCAAAACAAAGTTTACAGCTTGTTTATTTGTTGGATCGAAAAGGGATTTAACAAATGGTACATTGAACGCATGTTTCACTAAAATGCTGATAATATCGAGGTTACTCAATACAATCTACCAGTGGGAGTATTTGTTCGTGGTCTTACCCGGAATAAACAACGATACACAATACGATAATGCCTAAATATTTTGTTCGCTACTTTTCTCAAGTTATTGTTATAAATGAGCTCATTTCCGAAAGCGTAATGAATCAAGAATGCGTTTATCGTATCAACCTATTCTGAGATCGCGATTAAGCTAAAATATTGCCCTTACGGAGTCAGTCGCTATTCTCCACCAAGCTACACGCACTTAATAATTTTGGCCTGAATAATATAAAGCGTGTGAAAATATTTTCCAGTTGAGTTTGGTTTTAATCGCGTGAAATAGTTTAAAAGTTTAACATGGACTGGTGGTCGAAAATAACGATTGAAACAAACAAATTATAAATAGAAATTTACTTGATAATATTTGATTAATAATATCTGAATATATAGTCACCTGTTGACCAGGGCAGAATCAGAAAGTTAAGTGGATTAACTGAAAAAAAAGTGTAGTAAAGTAAGTAAGGCGCCATCGTGGACGTCTCGGAACTAAAATTTGAGAACACAAACGCTTGGTCTCCTTTCGTGCTCGTTAACGAAACAATAAATAATGATTTGGACGTCGCCACTACTGCCAGCTTTGTTCGCCCGTCATATTTTCTGTAGAAGACTGCTGGCGTTTCGGCTATGATTCTTTGGGTTCTACTACGCACGAAATCCGTAAATTCGGCCGAAGTTTCGGGAATATTCTACTTTAGTGTAATTACGGACGCCCGCCTCGGACGGAGTTTATAATAAATGATCGATTTGATTATAAAATACTTGGCTTTTAATTCTACCGATAAAAATAATACGACATTGGTTTTTTTTTTCATGACAGCAAGTTAGCTTAAAATTTACGAACGGGTCCAAAATCGTTCAGGCTCGTACAGAATAGCCTTCCTTGCTCGGTCTCTTGGAAATAGTATCCGTAAATATAATAAATTATTATTTTTAGGAATATCGCATGGCTTGCTGCGAACTAGTCTTTATAATATACGACTTATAGTTATACTTTAGTTTTATACGACTAGACGGTATAATATAAGAAATAATGAAAGTGTAGTAAATACATGAAGACGAATAAAACAGAAAATAATAACTTACTGATGTTCAAATTTCGTTTAATTGTATTTATTGCGTGTATCCATTGGATTCGTACGTTAATCATTAGCATCCTTCGATATTTTGTAAACGTATCATTCGCCAGTTTACGGGTTGATTGACGTTTCGATTAAAAGTTGTAAATTTCAGTTTAATACCTGTATCTGCTGCCGACTGGAAAGGAATTAGGCCAGAAATACTAATGTTGCTTATGTGTATATAACATGATAGAAAGTGATATATGTGAAGGTTTTATATTTAATAAGTTACTAAACGACCGAGCTCTTCTTCATATCTACAAGTTTTATATACAAAGAGAACTATTTTAATGAATCGAATGAAAACATTTTTTATCAATAGCTGTCGAGATAAACAGAGAAATTAAAACATTCTAAATAGAAAACTTAATCTAAATCGTCGGAGCTGTTTCGCGAGCAATTACGTACAAAAATTGCTCGCCAAATGTAATAACATTTCGATATTGGGAAACGTAGAACGATTACTAGACGTCACGCCTAGATTAATCATAAAATAGGATATTTCAACGTTATAATAATAAACTTATAGACGTTTTTTGGATTATCTTAAGCTATCAATTTGTCAATTTATTCTACCAATACAGCTTTTTAATTGACTTCCCAACAAACGGTCCTGTACCGTCTTAGTCCAATAGTTTCCTGCTGCCTCCTTCTTCATAAATATTTAAATTATTTAAAAATATCCAGCGATTTCTCAACGGCGGCATCACCGCCACACCTTCTTTTGAATTGCGATAGTGTACATTAATCTCCTGTGTTACATTATGAAGGGTGCAGTGGAGTATGCGTGAGGCATTTCAACTTGTCTTCCAAGCCACTTTTTTCGTGATCGCTCTCCTCTTGTACCTCCCTAGTTCTGGTCGTTGAACTATTGTCCTATTTAGGGTCGGTTAGATATTTTTTCACAGCTGTTGCTACTTATCCTCATTTGATTACTACATCACTAAAAAAATAATATTTTTTAAAATCATTATATTTAACCATACGTAACATATAATATTTTATTCTTTGTTTCAGGTAAGCAGAATTGACTACATATAAAACGTCGGGAACTGGCAGGTGAAAATAAAATTTTATAGGTAAGTGTCTGTAGCAGTCTCTAGCATTCTCTAGCAATAGGTGTAGTCTTTGAAGTGTTACAATATATTTGAACGCTTTGTAACATACATTTTATGTATCTTTCGACTTGTTGATTTTGGAATCGTCATTCATGGTCTATGATCGTCTTAAATCACTAACGGAAATAAAGCTCCGCTGAGTACTTTATCCTTCTTACAATGTTGAGTTCTCTGAGCAATTAGTCAATCTAACGCCTTCATCATTCTTCTTCGTATCACTCGTCGAAAGATAAAGTTCTGTCTACATTAACGAAACTAGTGGTGGTCGTGTATGGCCTTTACACACGCTTTTACAACACACGCGTTAATTAAACCAGCCTAACATTATTATTTTCGGATCTTTTTCTTTTTTAATTAATACGAACATTTACATAAAGTACGAAAATGTTTAAAAACTTACATCGAATATTTTTGTGGGAAAGTTTACTTACCGAATTAAACTACAAAACCTACAGTATAATTTTATATTAAATTACATTTTAGCTAAATATGCAAAACGTTAATCTAGCAAATGAGTACTCTTAAGCCGAAGACGACCAAATGTCCCCCGCCGTAGTATTTTTCTTCCTACGGCAGATTTTCTTGGGACAATTTCCTCGATTCCCAAAGGATATTCTCGCCAGACCGTGTGATTAAGTTCCACAAAAATGTTTTAGTTTGATTGGCAAGTACATAACAACCGAGTAATAACTTTTCTTCACAGAATTCGACTCGCTTGACTAAAATAAGACTAAAACATTTATCTATAAGTCAGATGTCAGTAAATAATATTGGTATATTTTTCTACATGTTATATAACTATTTATCGTTTTTAATGTATTCATATGCACTGTTTAATATATTAAAATATCAATACAAAATCTGACTTTTTTGGGTAAAGTTTGCAAAGCCAAAATTTAGTAACAGAGCGTCGCTATGTAAATTATACATATTAAAGATTTGTATTTTTAGTTTAGGATATTTCTTAGGGATTTTTATATCACTGAGATCTTTTTTTGTTATACAACTGTTAGGTTCATATACGTTAACAGTTCTGTGCGATGTTCCATTTGACCATTAAACTATGCGATAATGATTTTTTAAGCCGCACATAACATTGAAAATTGAGGGGATTTGAACTCTGGAATCCGAGTGGGACAACGCCATTTATACATCAATAATTAAAAAACAACTTATTTGATGTATATGTTATCACGTATGTATATTGTAAAGCGTAAATATATACTCGGTGAATTGAATTCTCAAAACTTTATACTTAAATTAAGAAACGTTCGTTTTAATTGTTCAGTAGCCGGGGCTTTCCAGTTCTACGTGAGGACTTAGTGTAAGAAAATAATTTAATTAAGAACTCCGCGAAATCATCTAAAATATTTATGGGTATCGAACTTCCGCTGGAAACTAGAGCCTGAGGTTGCTACTATTGATCTCGTTCGCATTAAAAGACTTTGTGCTAGACAATACTTTTGTTTCGCGCTGTCGGCGTTATGTTGATTGGACAGGCTATTGTATGAGACGTGCAAAGAGTACACCTAGCCGGGACTGGTACAATGATTCGTACCGATACGTACGAATCATTGTACCTTTGAAAGCGGAGCAAGGAGTGGCATTGCAAAAAGCGTAAAGCGCATTGTTTCCACGTACCGAAAGGAAACGTCCAGCTGACAAGCGAAGGCTGGGTCTAATGGACCGTTATTTACTCAGCTGAGGCTTTCACGCGATATACCGCTAACCAAGGAATCCGAGGATTGTTTTAGGCGATGAGAACCTTAATCGATACTGGTAATTAACTGAGGTAAAGCCGATAAGAAGCTTCGTTTATTGGAGAGCTACATATGACTATGGCTTTTTGTAATACGTTGAAATGTAATTTCGTACTCGATGGCTACTAGAATTTGTTAATAATTTTCGATCGCAATGCCGACTAAATTAGATCTACTCAAAAAGTAATACTTGATAAATATTTCTAGAATATGTCGAGGACTTATTAAATTTTTGAGACAAGGAATACGAATTGTAATGTTTTTATACTCGTAGTATCAAATGTATTTGTGTATTATGTATATTTGTATCGATAGACGTATTGTGTCGATGTTTTGAATTGTTAGTTTCCTTCGATCAGTTTGTGCATTCGAACTTTTTCCTCTAAGTTCGTATTGTATGTGATATTCATATTATTTTTTTTTTTTGGTTAAAAAAATATTTTTGCAGTAAAGCATTGAAATTACTGGGTTTAAATTAGACAAATTGTAAATTTTTTGGCTATGTTATCAAAAGAGATATGATTTAAGAACCAAAAAGATAAAAAAAAATCGTATTATATTTTTAGGAATCTTTCAGGCGTCCGTTAATTTTTGGCAAGTATTTTCAACGAGAAATTCAGATGTACATGCTCGCAACTTCGTTTTTGTGGTCTATGGAAATTCTAGCTATCTACGTTCCCGCGGGATCCTTTCATTTTCCAGAATAAAAAGTAGGTGTACTAGAATATGAGTTATCACAATGCCATGTCGTACTATATCCGTTCAGAAGTATCTATTCGCATGATGCGTGAATAGATTCGACCCCATTTCTTTTAGTTATGGATGATATTTATGAGAGTAGATAGAACTCGTAAGTTTTTATATTTTTTGTAAAAACTCTAAATATTTAAGGAGTAAGAAGTAGCTTTGTAAGCGTTCAGTGAAACCTTTACTATATGGGTAAATGTCCTCATGTCGCCTCAACCATTTTCTAGAATTTCTCGATATAGGAAAAATTGCTATTATACTCTGGTACTGCGCAATTATTCGGAAATAAAGACTAACATGTTTATTCTCTGAATTTCAATAAACAATGATAGCCGTGGTGGAGCGGTCAACATACCGGTCTGACACGCATTGGGTCCCGGGTTCGATCCCCGGCCAGACATCTGTATGATGCATTTAGATTTCTGTTCTGAGTCTGGTTGTTTGTGTATTCGTCTTTATATGTCCATGGCACCCACGACACAGGAGAAAATCCTAGTGGGGGGCTATGAGTATAGAAAGCGTTCATATTCAGCCTCACACACTGGGGGTTTCAAGTTCAAATCCTACACATGCTAATATAGTTTATATTACTTATCAACTGGAATCAATTAAAATGTTTTTAAAGGTGCATAAAGTCTGCCGTAGCAGCATCCGCAACTGTCTACCAAGTTGCAGTATACTCGAATCTCTCAGATACTCTTATATCTCTCAGGGAAAAGATCGCTTATTGGTAGAGGCCTTGTGCAACAGTAATGGGCTGACGCTAATTAATTTCTATCTGTGGATGTTGATCCTTTGATTTGAACCAGTTGTGTTTACTTGATTAATTAGTGTTGCACTTAATCTGCAATGAGGTGGGTGACAAAACGCAGCGCACACAGCAGTGCACCTGACGTCCGCATTAGATGCTAATTTATTACATGTTTACGAGCTTTGGCGGAATTTCACGTAATGTATTGTGAATTAGTTCCAGCTTATTATTCTAATAAACCAAAGGAAATACATATAAATTAGAATAGGTGCTAAGTAACACAATTAAAATAATTGTGTTATTTAGCACCTATTATAGCTGCTTTATTAAATTCAGAATTGTAGAATATATTTGTTAACCAAAACTCGTGACAAAAAAAAAAAACTTTCAATTTACATTGTCAACTAGACTTGATACACGCTTATCGTTTTATCAATTTTTTTCATCATCTGCTTTCCATACAACATGACTATAATCTACAAAATTATACCTCATATATCATTTCAAAACCTATAGTCTTTACCATAAATATACCCTTCAGATTAATTCTTATGAGTAGCAACGCATCATCACTTACAAATAGAACTCTTACCCTTCTATGTGGGATCACTTTGCAAATTGCATTGACAACTTTACGTCATTATTCTTGCATTAATCCTGTTTCTAATACTCATTTTTTCATTTTACGCAATAATGATGTTAGGAATCTAACCGTACTCTAACCACGCAGATGAAATTAGGTTTGGCCATAGTAAGAGCGTAATGTTATAAGATTACATTGGATTACGAAGCGTACGCAGAGCCGGCAGAGCTTTAGTATAATTATTTCCATTATATTTCCTATAACGACCGTATTTGACTAGATGACAAGTGAGTAAAAATAGTATCAGTAAATGACAGTATATGCCTACAAATTAAAATACAATAATTTGAGCCTGTTATGGATTTTCACCATACTACTAGCCAAACATCTAAATGATACATTTAGACTTCCAATTTAGCTTAGTTGTTTATAAACTCTTCCAAATCGCATATCCTGAGTACCCGTAACATATTAAAATGAATCAATTCCGCGATAATATCATCTTAAAATCATATGTTTATAAACTTTTCTTGATGTATATTTTATGTAGAAAGTCTTCTTTCAAATTTTTCATACTTTTTGCGATGTACAGCGACAACAACGTACATATATAAAAATATTTGATATTACAAAATTGGGAGCATGAAGTGCTCATAATGAGGTGACGTAATTCATATCACTGGAATTGTGGAATGAAGTTACTTTAATATTAGGAATGAAATGTCTATTTAGTTGTTTGTTATACGCTGCAAAGTTTCGCCTTTACCCACGAACGAAGATGTATGACAGAATCAGTTTAAATTTGTTTGTGCTTCCGTGTGTAAAATACATTTTCCAAGCCCTCTGTTCTGTTCTTGATCATGCCGATATTTTCTTAGATCCGTAAGACGGTGCTCATAAAAGCATTATGGCTTGGAAAAAACTATAAGTAATTATTTTTTTCTCCTTTTAGAGTTTATATATCGAGTGTGTGTTGTTTTATATATGTATATTAAGAACGAGAATTAATGACAAGTAATGTAAATAACATTATTAATCCATCTTTTGTATTAGTTCCAACCGCATATACAATAATTGGCCTACCTGAGGTCGGCCTCGCAAGCATTGATATTCCGGTGGACTAATTTAGGACGCTTTTGGATCCTGCACAATTAGCCCACCACATTCAAACTAGAACACAGTAGGTACTGATGAAATAAAACGGATTTTGGGTACATTCTATTGAAGGTAACATAATCTGTCGAGATTTATAATGTAAGCAAATATATTTCATAGCTTTCGTTACCGCCCTAAAATTATTATTTTATAGCCTTTTCCAGGCATTTCGATCTACATTTAATGAATAAATCTACATTTAGGTTTCAATATTTAAAATTACTATTGAAAGCTTTATTAACCCACGCCAATTAAATTACAATTTTAATAAAATCTAAAACTCTTTAAGCCTTAATCTACGTCCAGTAAATATTACATTCATAATTAAGAGTTCCATTCAAAAGTCCGTCGCAGCATATATTCGTAATGAGTGCTGAAAAGTTTATTCATACACTGACACTCATTTATAAACAATGAATTGTACATTTCCTAATTAAATACGAGATTCAGGGCACTCTCAGCTCCGGTGCTTAAAACTGACGTTCGAAATTGCAAACACTTAGGGTTTAATAAAGTTTAAGTCTTTAATACTTATTAAATTATCCAGTAAAATTCATAATAGATTCATAAAAAGTCATTAAAATTCACCGTCAACACTCTGTTTTCATGTATTAATTTTTATTCTGTGATGAAGGATTTTATTAAGCAATAAATATACATGTTTTTGCCAATTTCTAACATTTTCTATTCGTCGTATATTAAGTATTACTGCCATGGATCTTTCATATTGTTTCAAGTCAGTTCCGTTTATTTAGTTTATAGCGCTTTTGTATTAAACCGTTTACCAAGCAAAACTCGTTTTAAAGCTATTAAAGCACTCTAAGAAGATGCTGACAGACAAATATAGCAACCATCTTTAAGCGCGTACCGTTCCGTCTTGAGTAATTACTGACGTTCGGAACTTCAAACATTTATTATCGCACTAAATAAATAAAAGTAATACATAAGAGGAACTTTCCTTGTTTTCACCCGCATTGTTACGCAACGATGAATAAGTTTTAATGAAACTTAGAGGTATTATTCGGTCATCAACAATCCCGAAAGCAACAATTCATTCCGAAAATACCATACATTCCGGGATATCAATGGTCTATACGGCATGAGTATTATTTTCGGGCTTATTGTAAAAAAATATTTTGGTCTAATAACAGAAGTATGAGGGGTATAAGGTAGACATTTCTCAGGGGCATTCCAACTTAGTCTTCAGGGGTAGATATGCATTTGTGTCTTACTTCAGATAATACTGATCTTATTTGGGATTGATTTCTGATGTCCATGGGTCTCAGTGACCACTTACCATTACCATGGATTGCATGGTCATTTGCTACTTCCATATTATAAAAATAATCGTTTCTTTTGAAATAGTATTGAATATTAACATTGCCATTTAATATTCTTGTCTCAGAATATTTGGGTGATTGACGATGTTGGATATTTTCCAGGAGCTGCTATTGTGCATTTTGATATTAAAGAGATTTGTCGGCACGCAAAGCAAAAGTTGTAGAGCGAGAGGGAATCATACGGGCGGATCAAGGAATTTGTGTGGAAAATTTGTTTGTAATTAATATTTTAGACGGGTTAACGGTAGGAGCATAAAACAAAATATAGTTTTTAATGTGTTTTAATGCTTAATAATAGTATAAATCGCATTTTACAAATGTGCGAACTAAAACTGTCTGAAATTATGTATTCAAATTTTAAAATCGTATGTTTCTCATTATTGGTCTTTTTAGAACTCCTGCTGGCACTCAGTAAAAGCGGTAATCGTCGGTAAGAGCATACCGTACTAAACCGCTCCAGAACAAGTTAATAAAATGACTAGGTAATATTTTTAATGTTAATTCTAGCGTATGAATTAACTACGCCTCGCTCGACATTCAACAAACCTTAACTTTGGGCTGCGGTTGTCGTATTTCCTCCCAGTTCGTTTCATTTTTGATCTCATCTTTATATTTATCTTTTTTGCAACAACTGTTTTCCTTATCCTTGTTTAATAGCTCAGGTAATTTTTCTCGTTAAAAATACTACACAAATAAATTGTCTCTGTTTTGTGCTCGTCGTAAATTTTACAAATACATTTATTTTCAAAATAAGATTTAAGGTTAATTTACAGATGAGTTATTTACCTATAGTAATTCATAGTATTAAAATTTAGGTACTTAAAAATATTTTTTAAAATTTATTATTATTTTTTTCTTGTTTTGATTTTATAAACATATTGTATACTTTATTTTCGTAATCGTTATACTTAATCTTCCAATGATGATGATTTGAAAGTAGCGGTATCAGTGCGTGCTCGCATTGCGCGTGAAGGCGGGCGGGCGGGGCGGCCAGTGACACGGCGGCCCGCCCCGAGATCAGCCGTCCCGGACGAACGCCGGCGGCAACTTTACCGCCTCGCGCGGACGATAGTGCGGTGCGATCGGTGTTGTGAAAGTGCCAGTTTCTAGTGTTGCTTGTGGAAAAAAACTGCCCGAAGTATGTTATTGAGGGCTATATTATTCTATTTAATATCATAATTAAAAATTGGTTCACGTAGATGGGATTTATCACGAAAATAAGGAAGTTCCAAAAAAGTGTTAGTTAAACGTAGAAATTAATTAAATAAGGTCTTGACGAAATTAATTAAATACTTTTTACTTATAGTATTAACTATGTAACCTTTATTTACTTAAACCAATATTTATTGTATAGGTATAAACGGCTCTTCCGCATTCAATTACCAATATTCTGTTTAATGACGTGCCATGTAAATGATTATTAGATAAGATATTATATATATTATCTTAAGCCTTATCTTGATCAAGCCAAAGTAGGTATATTGAATGTCCATTCGGCTTTGGTATAATTATCTGATAGAGCATGCAGCACACGCACGGAGCTTACACGCTTCTGTCCTTTACTCGGATCCCAAAAGTTTTAACCGGAAAGTATACGCAACATTTTTCCAAACACTATTTCTACACAAAGGCATAGTTATTCGATAATCTGAAAATCTACATATCTTGAAAAAAAAACTTGTGTAGTGTCGATATTCATTTTTTTTCATACAGATTTATTGATGAAATAAACCATACTATAATGTACAAGAATAAATTATCACTAAGAGACAGTTTGGTGAAGGTTACTGAATATACATATATAAAATGGAAATAGCTAATAAAATCTGCGCAGCCGTCAAGGTCCTAGACCAGAGGATGTAATAAAACATTTTTATTGAATAGGCACAAATAAAAGTAAGTACGACGTTCAGCCATAAATAAAAAATGGCTAATATAACCTTAGCCTTTATTAGACGCATCCTTATTGACGATGTTGATGATATAAGATGCGGATTTAGTTTAAGTACAACATACCCCGTTTTAATTCTCTATAGAAATTAACAATGTAATAAGGGTTTTGGTATTCAAAAGTTTAAATCTGTTTGGATGATACCAGCTTACCTGAGTTAATTACTAACTTTTTTGCCGTTACCGTGAATCGAGGATTATATTGGATCTGCTGGACATTGCTCGTGGATGAAAGCCGCATATATACATAATGTTATTCCCCGGAATTTGGGTGTAAAAATACGTTATTATTGCAAATGTATGAAACGTTAGTTTTATGATGGATTTTGATTATTTGTTACTTTATCAGGAGGAGTATCTAACACAAAGGAGTTAACCTAAATAAACAGTACTTTTCGTTATATTAAACGGTTGAGAGAAGTTATAGTTTTCTATTAATAATGTTCTAAATATATATGTTCGATACGTACATTAAATGCAGTTTTATGTAAACATCCTCTATTAGTTTATTCCAATATTAAACTTGGAGCAGTTATGCAAAATATAAAGATTAATGTTACCTGCAAAGCCGTTATTCAGCGGGAAGTCTCCAGAACTCCAACCGAAATACCGGAAACTTGTGCAAATGCTAGTTCACAGTTATTTAAATAAATATGCAAAACTTTCTTATGAAAATTAGTTTAATGAAGAATTTGCGGAAAATACGAAATACTTTAGTCGAGTTCGAAGAATGAACCTAGGTTAAGGCTTGTTTGAAAGTTCTGTATTGAATACTTTTTGCCCTGAAATCCGGCGTCGAAAGATCAAATTTTAGTTGCCGACTTATCCGTGGTAGGTTGAAATTTTGTTTAAAGCCTACGAGTTAATAGCAAGATTATGCGGGAAGGCCAGTATAGTTATGAATATGTTTAAACGTTCACCATTATTTACATAGGCTGGTGTTCCGCTACATTTGTGAGAGATACAAGGTACAATGTATTACCTATGGGAGTAACAGAGCATATTTATTAAGGAATAACTTTGCTCATATACAAAAGGGACTGTTATGGAAATGAAACTCATTTTTTATTGAAAGCTACTTTATTGACTCATTGTTCCGTACTGTATTAAAATTACTGACGTAAACGATGTAAGAAATCTTTAGCTATTGTTATTTTTTGCAACTAAAAGATTTGTCTGCTGTGTTTACTTTCTTTTATGTTTAGAGCATTTAAGCACGTACGATTGTGAGAACAAACCACAATAAACTTCGTTCGCTTTGTATTTTCGTGACGAAAATAAAATGAAAGTCAATTTTTCTATTGTGATCAGTTTTATAAATGTAATTTATCATTATTATTTAGAAACGAAAATATCAATGCAGTCAACCAATCATAAAGATTGTCTCGATGCTCAAATAAAACCCAAAAATGTTTTTACTTTCAGTGGTTTGTAGATGACAAGCGTAAGCCATATAACTGTATATTATTAGTCTATGAACATGAGTTCTACATGGACCACAGATAATACCAACCAATAACATTTATTGTAGCTTTTAAAGTTTTCCGCCCTTATCCGTTCTCCGCCTTATCAGAGTAGACAATATTTTTAGAACCAACATATTATACATTGCTCAGACGTACGGCTACGTTATTTTCACGTACCACAGAAGAATCGCATGGGAATGAAAAAGTGCAAAACATTCACTTACGCGACGGTGCTCGCGATAAAAATAATAGGCTGGAGGGAAAATACATGGGCTACATCAAGAAGCGTACATACGTGTTATTTTTTGCGTACAAAGTGCTACCGTATGTCAACGTAGCGAACTGGTGGGCAAACAGAGCTTAAATGTGTATGCGTGTGGATTCGGATTAGTGGACATTAACATTATTGGACAGGCATACATATTAGGTGGACGGTAGTAATTTTGTGTAGATTATCGTTTATTTTGCTCTGTTTAATGTAGCTGTAATCAACATTAGATAAACTCTTCTTGTCTATTTTGCTGTTATTTGTCAGGCATACATATTGTATGGTAGTAATTTTGTGCTAATCGTTTGTCTGTTTAATTTACCAGTTATAATTAACGTTAGGTATCTCTCTTTGTCAACATTAATATTGTTTGACAGACATATAAGCTGTTGAATAGCTTATTGTTTATTCTACATTTTATAAGTTCGTAGAATCAGTGTCGTTCAAAACGTCTTCTTATACCGCGAAATAGTTCTTGCGTTTCAGTGGAAGGGTGTGGTTACCGGCTCACTAATATATTAACCGATCATCTCAAACTTCGGAAAGTAGTGATCAGATAGGACCCCTGTTATATATAAACTTGCTTTTAGATGTCCATGGGCAGTCACCACTTACCACTAGGTGGACAGCCTGTTCGTTTGCAACTTTAATCTGATAAAAAATATTTCATATTGCAGCAGCAATCACTATAAGATAAATTGACCCTTGATAATATACCATGAGAACATATATAACACCGACATGACACAGCCACGTGTCAGTCAGCAAAAATTAAACTGGACTATATTATAGCGGGACATTATTACTAAGCTAAACAAAGGCTAACTTTTATCCAAAAATATCTAGGCTTCCGTGTAAAGATTAGAAAACGTACTCGAGGGAATATGCCCACGACCTCGCTCGGAGATCATTAATAAATTAGGGGTAACATCTTTATAGACTTGCGCAATGTTGACTTTTTTAAAAAGACTTTTTTGAAAAGAAATAGGTGTGGCGGTGGTATTTCCCCCGTCGAACTACATTGGGTCTACAACCCGGGAAAAGACTGCATGCTTGTTTGCTATATCAATAGTATAAAGAGTTGGTGTACACTCATTATTTCTATGAACTAGGTACACTTCATTTGCTCTGCGATATTTTAACCACATATTAAAGTTGTGTGATAATTTCACCAGCTGGAGTAAGTGCTCTAAGCTCTTTTATGCGACGGGTGTCGTATTTTGTGCATATAGTCAGTTGGAATTGCGTTCCATTTGGTTGACGGACATAAAAAGGATACAAAATATGCAAGTTTTATATTTCAAGTGTAGTTGATATTTTACTTGTGAAATTTAGCTCTGTGTCAGCTTCGGTGAACTAACTTTATAAAGGACACAGCAAGGTTGTGTCTAGTTGTCGATGGAAGTGTACATGTAAAATCTTCAAATGATAATTATTCTAAAATATACACATAAATTACTTAAAAGTAATTTATATATTTCCGGTTTTATAATACATTCTCGCCATTTCCGATAATCGTTTAGTTTCTATACAAGAAGAAATCATGCAATAAAAGAAATAAATAAGTACTTACCTATAATTGTAATTAAATATAATTAATAATTAATTTATTTTTAATATCCATATAAATAATTCGGCCAAGGGGTACGACAGATCCGATTGAAACCTTACCTAAATAATAAAACAAAAAAATATTGATTTGTCTGAATTGGATTGTCGAGTATTTTGTTAAATTCTAATGCTGCAAATGGCAGTCGCCATATTGGCAACCGGGCCATCTTGAGTTCGTTAAAGCCGAGTCACAAGTATAAGTGTCACAGTTTCGTCCGGACCGCCACAGTACATATTGTCTATGAACGCATCCCTGTCAGTGTCAGTGGCAACACAGTGTTCTCACTGTGTAAATGAGCTTTTATTGATTGAAGAGCAAGCACATTCTATTTTCATGTGTTTTTCGTGTTAAGTTTTGTTAATTTTGACGTTTCATGTAGTTTGAACATGTATTATGAGTCACATTTCTCCCGAGCGAAGTCGGGTTTGCATCTAGTTAAATCATAGAATCATTTTCTCAAAAAGATGATAATAGCATTAATCATTATTATATTTTATACTTTTCTTATTTTTACCCGATTTCATCAGAAGGAGGGCTATGTTTTTGGAGAGTATGTATGTATGTTTGCTTGTATGTTTGTCAATTTCTTTGGCATGTGCTACAGCTCAAACGGCTTGACGGATCGTGACGTATGACATATCCTTAGATTCGTCTCAGTTTGAAAAGGAACATAGTCTATATGATTTAAAAAAATTGCGCCTGAAAATAGGGAAAAGTTTCGTGATTTACTATCACGACAATTCAGATATCAAATAAAAGCTTATTTAATAGCTTCTTTTTAGACCATTCTGAAAATATACACGCACTTTGTGAGCCTAGGCTGAGAGCCATGCGCAATTAGGATATGTCCTTTAAACATCTGTTAAACACTTATAATAAACCGTCTCAAGTCATTACCATCCGAATATTAGTTCATAAATTATCCTCCATACATTTAAGTCCTTCGTTCACAAGCAGTCCATTACAGGGGTTGACAAGGATCGCTGTTCAGTTGATTGCTTATTTGTTTGATTTGGAGACTGACGGGCTGTTAATAAACTAACGATCACAGCCAGATTCGTATGTGGGCCACTCACTGCTCCGTCCAGCTTGATCCGATCGCAGGAATTAATAGCCATTTGTTGACTGTCATCGCCGAGTGATATATCAATCATTACTTAATTACTTCAGATAAATGCATTTTAATTCGAAATAAATTGCTCTCGGCACGAAGCTTGCTTGGTGTATTAATGAGTTCATCATCACGCTTTACTTATAATCCACCAAAATGATGATATGATGGATTTCTCACTTTTTTAGGGTTTCGTAACCAATGGGTAAAAACGTAACGTTATTGTTAAGATATGGCTATCCGCCAGTCCGTCTGGCCGTCTGGTCATCTGTCTGTCACCAGGCTGTATCTCAGGAACCGTGATAGCTAGACCGTTGAAATTATCACAGATGCTATATTATTGTTGCCGCTTTAACAACAAATACTAAAAACAAAACTAAATAAATATTTAATAGCAGCTCCGATACAACCAAACCTGATATTTATGCTATTTTTACGATAGCTACGAATTTGATTCGCACGTGGCCGATTTTTTAACTGTGTATAAAACTTTTATTATCATTAAAACTAATTTATTGTAATAAGTCATAAATGTATTCTACACATTATGAAATTTAAAGCCTGGTTCGAATCGAAGCAATTGGAATAATGCGATAACGCTCACTGTTAGCCTATCATCATTCCTTAATTAATCAATTAGATACAACACATTAGTATGATCCATAATATATGATTCTATGATATATGTAAGTATGAACATTTTGCCATGACCTCGTTTTTGTAGCTTCCACTAAAATTCTTTTGTAAGACTAATAAGTATCGGCAGACACAAACAAACAACACAATAAACAAACTAAACAACGTGTAGATCTGTAAACCTTTACCACCAAATCATTCTATACTAATATGTATTATTAAAATTTGTTTGTTTGGTTTAATGCGCTAATGTCAGGAACTACTGATTCGAATTTAAAAAATATTTTTGTGTTCAGTAGTCCAATTATTGAGGAAGGTTATATTCTATATAACAAACTATGTTTGTTTGTTTTTGTTTCTATGTAGTAGGTGAAACAGCAGGGCACAGATAGTCGTATGCTACCCACCGATGTTTCGGAATATGTTCAATATTCTGCCAAAAAAGGAAAATGCAAATTTACGCATACAAAGTCAATATCAAATGAAGTGAGATTTAATATGTTGGAATTAAATTTGGCTAGGTCCGGACCTGTCAATCTATCTCTGAAAATGTGTACGCAGCGCTATCGAGCGTTCCCACTAAACATGTCATATTCACGCGAGCACGTAAGCCCCGTATGAATATTTACTGCAATTTAATTTAAATCGCCACACAAACCCACCTATGTGTTCTTGACATTTTAAATTGTGAATAAAAATGGACCACGTGCTATAACGTTAACAGACCGAAAAACTCTTAAGTGAAAATATCGCATTTTGCTTATTATGAATTTCTAAAGTGAATACGGTTGGCTGGAAACAATCTTAACGCGCATGCTTAACGCTTGTTTAAGATTCGTACAAAGTCTAGAGTTACTTATATTCATTCTGATAAAATATACTTACGAAGATTTTTTTTTATATATATGAAGTAGCAAACGAGCAAGCAGCCCATCTGATGGTAATGGTTACTGCCGCCCATGGACATTTGTAAGCAACTTCATATAGAACAGGGGTTCTATATGAAGTCGACTCCCGAGGACTGGGATGGACGCCTTATATAAAAGTTAACCGGAATCCTCATATAACGAAGTAACTTGTTATTAAGTAATTTCTTGAGGTAGTATGTTCCAGTCACGATAGTTTAAATCAAATAAATACTTATTCTTAGTGACTATAAATACATATATAAGTACAGTGTTTAAGGGTATTTGAGAACAGAAACATCCAGGCTTATTGTGTATTTGTTTTTGTTTATGTACAATACAAAAAAGCATTTTCATCTAGTTTTAAGTTTATCGCAAAAATTGATCGATTCTACGTAGACGTGACGAGTAATAAGTATCAAAGACATAAAAATGGAAAATTTTCAAATATTTTTCGATATTGGAATATTATTTTCCGTCATTCCCACATCTGCTCAGCTCATTCCGTCGCAGCGAGCTGTCTCTGGCGCCGACAGCTGGCTGCTGCGCTATCGAGAAATGACGGCATCAAGAACATACGGTCGTTTGTACACTTTTCACGTAGGGTTACCAATTTTTATTTTCGTAATAAACTAGAAACATATAGTTTTTTATTTCATCAATAAAAAAAAATATGTTCAATTGTTCACCATCCACACCCTAAAAGTATTAATACGTTAACAAAAAAAAAAATAAGAAATAATAAAAACTAATTGACTAAATTGTGTATTTCATTATCAGGTACCATATATTTCCAGCAGTAGATACTAATCAATTCCTTAATATTATGTAGTACCATGACCGGTACATTATATAGTAAGATTAGCAACCCTAACGATACTTATTCATTCATATTTAAAAAAGTCACAATTCAAAAAGTATCTCGCCTCATTACAAAGTAGTATAATCCTCCATCGTATTCAAAGGACATTAGTGTCCATGTTGATATGTATTGGCCACTTATATGTTTTTGAGAAAAAGTAACTGAAGGTTTTTAATAAGGTTAAACGATGATTGTTTAATTTTTATAACAATTAACGACTACTCAGCTTCCGAAGTAAGAAAACTTAAGATAATTTTAAAGGCAACTAACGAGAAAACTGAATTTTGCAAGGTTGTAGAACGAGTATTATTCGAATTGAAAAGCATCACCACCCTACGTCTAGCGTTTAACAATTCATGGGTTTCTGTAAAAGGGTGTGGTTGCCGAGTCACTGTCATGTAAAGAAACCATATTAGCCATCAGGCATAACGCATCTGTTATTTACTACCGATAAAAGCACTAATCTACATATATAATTGTTTACCGATGTCCATGAGCAACAAGAAACAGCATCAGATGGACTGCATGTTCGTTTATTTCTTCAATCTTATAAAAAAAGTAAATTTAGTTGTTTATTCAAGTACACATATCTTATCTCTTCGTACCTTTAGCCAATTACCGCTATGCCCTAAGACTGAATGTTGAAATGCCGTATGTAAATATCTTTTGTTATTCTAATTATAAGAACAAATATCTTCTGATGAATTCACAGCAGCACATTGTTTTGAATCCAAAGTAGGTGTGGTCGTGTATTAAAACAAGTTAAAATGAATAATAGCGGTATTTCGTTGATTTATGACGTGAGAACGTTATTGACTACTAAACAAAGGGACAAAGCATTTTATATCCAGTGACATGACGTGATAATATACAAGGTTGGCGATTTCGGTATATAATTTGTTTTACTTAACGTACAATCTACTTGTTATTTTAGCGTCATTTCATTTGTGCTCCGTCCATTTTGGCATCAAAATAATGACGGCGACCGAAATGAGCCAGCTTATAATTATTACGTCATAAAGCTAGTTGTTATTTAGTTATATTCAAAGCGTATAAAATATTAATGTCCTTTGCTCGTTATACTTAGAATATGGAATAACAATATGGTGTAACAATTAAATCAAGCTACTGATTGTACATTATGAGTGATGAATCAAATAAGAATTAATTGAGTAGTCACGAATAAAACAGAGTTACAGCCGATTAATTAATAATTGAAAAGGATTTAACTAATGGGGAACCTCACGTAAGTGAACATATTACGATATCTGGTTTATGCCAGATTTCCAGCACAATTTCATTTAATAGCATGGCTGAATTACTAGTCAAAGGAAACAAAGGGCATTGTTATCCACACAAATGTGAAATCGCGTTACAGGATAGAGGATTTTGACATAAAAGGGTCTCCTTATCGGTTTTATTGTGAAGCAGTAAACAGAAAAATGAACGAAATTCGTTTATCTTTCATAATACTGCAAGTATTGAATATATTGGAGTATTGTGCTTATTAATAGATAACAATGGTAGCTAGGTAATATGAATTCCTTGACGCGTACTTGAAATTTCAGGTTCAGTTGGTGGGTACCACTTCTCATAAAATTTTCGTATTTTGAAGATCAATTTTTAAACTGCCACGGGTTGAATCACAAAAAGTCTACAATCTCAAAGAAAAAAACATTAAAAAGAAGTACTCACCGTACTCGGCCATACCATTAGAGTGGTGGATAAAAGCTTGAAATTTTCCATTCTAAGAGGTTAACGATGAGCAAACTTATAAGTATGAAAAATAAAATACTAAATAATAAATTTCTACCTTGAACTAGTGTCTTACTTTAATGATAAATAATTTATAGCTAAGGCACGAATGCAGTTTGACTTAGTTACTTGTTAATATTGTATCTTCTATGTAAATTGTACATACATACATGCTACATTCGTTACATATTCCATACCTCCCTAGTCGAAGTACACTGGTTCTACCCCCTCGTAATAGATAGATACGTTTGTATACAAAATTGTCAGTTTTATCTCCTAACGCTTTTAGTATGATCCCGAGTAAATTAGAAAAATGAATTGCGGCGAGCGGCTGAATTATTTTGAATTTTAATACGTCTTTTCCATTTTCCTTATCTCGGGTATAAACGGTATTTAAGACCCGAATCGAACTTCGGACGTGGTTCGAAACATAATTGGGGAATGTAGAAGTTTGCAACGATGTTGGGAACATAATGTAAGTTTCGCCGTTAAGTGTAACAGCTGTATGGGTGCCGGGAAGCAATGATACCTGCTCGAACTGACCCCGAGTATAAAACGGATTCGTGGGCAGAGAAAACGATAAACGTCGGTATTAGTTCGAAATAAATATTTACAGGAATTCTTATAACAGAAATATATGAGAAAGTACGTTATTTATCGAATAGAATGTTAGCAATCTTTTACGAAAGCTATAATTAACTTTGCACATCCTCATTGTATATCCGTTAAGATTCATTTCTTAAAAGAAAAAGTATGACATAAATGATCACTTCTAATAATATAATAACATCTATTATTATATAAAGGCAATTCCGACTCACTGACTTATATATCAATGCACATGCGAAATTCTAGGTACAGCTAGAACTCTAAAATTTGGTACAAAGGCACCCTGCCTTTCATGGTGTTAGTGAGCGATAAGAAAGGATTTTTAGAAATTAAACCCCTAAGGGGTTTAAATAGGGGTTAAAAGATTGTGTAAAAGTTCGCCAATTTTGAAGCAATCTTTATAAAACTTGTATCTGTCTTTATGGGTAGAAATAATGAATGCAAACCGATACACCAATTATTTTAATGTGTAACGAAGTGCGCGGGTCTGCTAGTTAACCCATAAAGCGATACTGATTTGAAACTGGCTTTATGTAGAATCCTAAATACACGAATCCTCAATCTTCAATATATCGTAAAATACTTATAGTCTAGCTTCAATATAGCCTAAACCCGATATAAACCCTTCCTTGATGTTCCTATTTGCTGAGAATAGTTAATTTTCGGCCCGAGTTCGTTGTAAGTTTCTTAGGAGTAAGTATCGAATACGTATTAGTATGTTTATATTTACCCTGATAAACTTTTATATGGAACATAATTCACAAAAAATAATGAACGAATACAATCAACAATACGATATAGCTTCCAGTGAAATGGAGGGGTCAACTAACTTTCCGGACAAAGTAAGACTTTTTCCACTCTATAAATAATGGAACTGGACCGTAATAATCTGACAGATTATCCATAGCCTTAACCAAATACTTTTGTTAACGAAATGTTAGGTATATATACTAAAATGTTTATTTCTCGAGTGAATTGTTACCTTTTTACCCGACTTCGTCTAAAGGTGGGTTATGTTTTTCGAGCGTATATTTGTGTGTATGTGTGCATGTATGTTTGTTTGTATGTATCCATTTCTTTGTCTCTCGCTACAGTTAAAACGGCTCGACGGATTGTGACGTGTGACATGTCTTTATAATCGTCTCAGTTTGCATAGTGACATAGGCTATATAATAAAAAAATGGAGCCTGGAAATAGAAGAAAAACGTTGAATTAAAATAATATATGTCATTATTAGTACCTCTAACTGTCAGAAAACTAACTATTATATTAAGTGTGTTCTAACTGTATTTATTTTTGTTTTGCTTTTAAATAAATATTTATTATTATTGTTATTATGAACAAAAAATTAGTTTTAAGCAGTCGGGTTTTATGTTTTTTAAAGTTACGATTAAACACTAGTTACTAGTGTTTATATCTGTCTGCATTATTATACAATATTTATCCGTTTGTTATTAGAGTCTGTTAACAGAACTTGGATAGTTGATTCTAATACTTTTTTTGAAGAGCTTTAATTATACGAAGAAGATAAATACCAGACTAAAAGAAAACTAGGTATTAACTTTATCTCGGTAGAATACTTCGAGTCCGAGATATAACAAAAACTGCTTGTTCTTGTAAATCAACAGACATCAGTCTTGAGTAGTTTATTCTTTAGATGCGACAATGTAACTGACACATGAGAAAGTGACCAAATAGATTAACACTTGTACAAAGGAAGATAAGAATAATAGAAAAATGAGAATCATAATATAAGAATACTAGAAATAAAGAAGTCATAGGGGAGCTAAACACTAAACACGCTTTCTACACTCATAGCCCCACACTAGGATTTTCTCCTGTGTCGTGGGTGAAATGGACACACAAAGACGAATACAGAAACATCCAGACCCAGAACAGAAATCTAAACTCATCATTCATATTTCTGTCCGGCCGGGAATCGAACCCGGGACCCACTGCGTGGCGAACGGTACGGTGACCACTCCGCCACGCGGGTCGATAAAAACAGCAGTTATATTATCTACATTGTTGGAAATTGGCTACCATGCTGTAAATTTTGAGGGCATAACCTTGTTTCATGTTATAAACCAAGATCATATTATGATCAATAAGTTATATCTAGGTTATATGAAAGTTTACTTGAGTTCTTATAAGATAGTCTTCTCTTTCTTGCCATTATTTAAATAAAAAGGCGTCTTATAAATTTTCTTTACAAAACATAACGATTTTCTTGTACAAATATAACATAATGAGGGATTCGTGCCCTTAGGCGTATGAAAATTACAGAATTCTTATTTATATTTTTAAAAAGAGGTTTTTTGCCGTAAATGCAAAGATTTACAAGTTTTTATTATTACTAGTTGCGTATCACAGTGAATGAAATTATCAAAATTAAACAAAGATAATAAATTTGATATACCTACATACAAGAAAGTATAGAGACGCTTTCTACACTCATAGGTCCCACACTAGGATTTTTTCTTGTGTCGTGGGTGCCTTGGACATACAAAGACGGGTACACAAACACCCAGACCCAGAACAGAAATCTAAACTCATCATTTAGATGCCTGTCTGGCCGGGAATCGAACCCGGGACCCACTGCGCGTTAGATCGGTATGGTAACCGCTCGGCCACGCGGGTCGTCAAAGTATGTCAGCAACTTTATCTAATTATAATAATAATACAAGTTTTATAATTTATTTTAATAATTATAAGTAGTATAAACGTAGACAATTTTCTGATACGCAGAGGGTTCAGTGTTCGTTCCCTGGTTAAGAAAATATGATTTATATAATCTAAATAAAGAGTTTACATTTATGTTTTGCGTCTAATAAAAAAGTAAAATTCTCCCTTTTTACTTCATTATACTTTGTCTACCAAAGCTTGCTCCTTAATTGGTGCCTTCACTTACCTTTTATAAGGTAGTTCAGTATACTAAATAAATTAAGAATAATGATTGAGTACGTAGTTAACACTGATCAAATACACGTACAGGTATGGGTTGCAACCGAACTACCGATTAAAGTCGACGAATCACCTGCAAATTGTTTTTATGGTTCTCTAGGGAATCTTAAAGAAAGTTTTTGATGTTGACTTCGTATAAAGTCATTTATGTCTCACAGGAACGTCATAAAAAGTTTTTTTATGATTTACGTAACTCGACGCCTATCAATACAAGAAAGTTATCCGATACTTTTGTTTCTATCACAGCGTTCGTTAAACGTCGGCTATGACCTTAATTTATTTTTCAAGTTCAGCTTACTTCTTTTATAGATAACTTATGGAACTTGTCTAAATATTCGAAATCGAACTCGAACGAAATGTACTAATCAGATAAGAAAACTTATAAAATAGAGTAAATGTTGTAGTTATTATCAGTCTGTGGAATTACACACTTTTCTCACTTTTCTACGCTTTACCATACCAGTCTGAACCAGAGTACCAGAAATTTAAACTCATCATTCATATTTCTGTCTGGCCGGGAATCGAACCTGGGACCCACCGCGCGTCAGACCGGTATGGTGACCGTTCCGCCACGCGGGTCGTCAAACTTTTAAAACTCACACGATTCTCTTGATATGTAACACGTTACAATCCGTCAAGCCGTTAGGGCTGTAGCGCGTGCCAAAGCAATGGACATACTACGCGATCAAAATAAGAATAGGAATGACCTTCGGCCATTTTGGAACGTCAAAGCCGCTGTTTTGAATCG
>DWNE01000979.1:0-24222 GCA_018249875.1 Cecropterus toxeus | reverse complement strand
ACCCTTCTTCGATCAACCCTTATTTTTTAATAGGAAATTATTTATATGGCAAAACAACGTTTGCCGGGTCAGCTAGTATGCTATAAAAATGATATTTCTTACGGTATCGATCGGTTTGAAATGGAAATGTGTAACGTCTTTAAAACAATTGACATCTTTAATAGTGCAAAATATCAAAATCAAAATTAGCCTATAAGATTGACCAGTGAGTAAGTAAATCGATGCAAAATTTCATGTAAATCGGACCAGCAGTTTTTGTGTGATTGAGTAACAAATAGATATACGGCATCTTATTCAGCGATATTTTTATGACTTATATAGATTTGTGCTTGCTACGGCATTGTTGCAGACTACATTATCTCAAAGCTTTTTATATGTTCTTATTCAATGCGAATGAGCAATTATTCTATATAAATCATTTATATATTTCAACCGAAATAGACAACCCAATACCAAAAACAAACGTAATGCCTTTAAAATGTTTATTTCCCCCGCAAACGCAATTACGACTGTTTTCCGTTCCAAGGCATTCCCGTTCCTCGAACCTGACGACAGAACGTGTTCGAATCTCGGTTGAGGCGTTTTAAAATGTAAGGGGTACACGTCACTAAGACCTGAAAGGCAGGAAATGCATTTGCAAATTAGATTTTCAACCCTCCTGCCGTCGGCGTTATCGTGTCTTCGACCTTGCTTTTTAACCCCTCGGTCATACGGAGATTCAGAAGCTCCCCTTTGTTCTAGACGCATTTATTTGGCAAACGTTTTCAGTTTAATCACTGATTCAATTTGCTGTTGTGGCATCGAATTGAAAAGCTTCGGTCCCAATAAGATGTCTTGCGCAGATAAACATTATGGGAATTCGGCTCGTAAGTTCATTCGGTGCAGAAATTGCAGTTGATCGAAGTTTTTTTAGGTCTTTTTATAATATGACGACCCGCGTGGTCGAGCGGTCACCATACCGGTTTAACGCGCAGTGGGTCCCGGGTTCGATTCCCGGCCAGACAGAAATATGAATGATGAGTTTGGATTTCTGTTCTGGGTCTGGGTGTTTGTGTATTCGTGTTTGTGTGTCCATGGCACCCACGACACAGGAGAAAATCCTAGTATGGGGCTATGAGTGTAGAAAGCGTGTTTAAAAAAAAAAATTGAAGTGGCAAACGAGCATGCAGTCCATCCTAAACGGAGGTTCTTTTAGGAGTCAATCGCAGATGCGTCAATGCTTCCGAGGGCCGAGATGGTCGCTCCGTACGAAAGTGAGCCGAAAACTGCACCCTACCACCGAAACGCAGGAATTGCTTTACGTAAAACTAGGATGCGGCGGTAGTATCTTCCCGGCAAAAATATACTAATTATACCTACCAAAAAATCCAAATTTGCCACAAGTTGAATTAGCATTTGCCAGAAATTATGAACCAGTTTTAGTCTATATTTTCATAGAGAGATGTAAATGATCACATGCATGTATGTGTTTAGAACAATATTTTCTCCAACAGAGGCACGCCTTTTCGATGTTAAAGTGTTTATTGTTTTTTAATTGCCACTTAATAATGCATTATGTTTACTAAAAGTATATGTGAAAATACTTCTACCTACTGAATTTCAAATTAGCTGTATTGACTTATGTTTTTGGGAGAGCTGTTCATAGTTGCATATGGTAGAGTTACCTTGATTTTAGAGTCAGTATTATCAATATCGTGATTAAATGCGTATCATAGGTTTGTTAGCAGTTTCAGGTATTGTTGTGTTCTGGTTTCTAGTAATATTGCTCGATCTAAGATGTTTGAATGTATAAACGTATATATAATTAACTTTATCTAACTGTCGACTAAACTCAAGTTTTTTTTATGAGAACGAAATAGCAAACGACCATGCAGTCCACCTGATAGTAAGTGATTACTACAGCCCATGGACTTCCATAAACAACTTCATATAGAACAGTGTTTCTATCTGAAGTTGATTACTGATGCATTCCTACTCCCAAGGACTAAGATGGTCGCCTCATATATAAGGGAGCCGTAAAATAAAGCAGTAAACTAAAGTTCAACTGTAATTTCAAGATTCTTTATTTATTCCCAGGACCTGGTGTATGTCTAACGCGTTTTGTAGCTATACCCAAAAAGGATTTTGTCATTTGTCATCAATTTTTATATCGTTATTGCCCAAAGGCAATAACGATATAAAAATTGATTGATTGATGAAAATCTCAAAAGATTAAAGACGATATAACTCTTTGTGTTCTATTTTTTTCTATAATTACAATAAATAACATTATCGTATGTGGCTGTTTACACTTGTGATGAGGTTTTATACGATGTTCCCAACATTTCTTCTTTGTTTATTTGAGAATGACAAAAGATGTTTACCGAGAAGTTAGTTATGTTTCCAACACAATAGGCATGCATGTAAAGCTTCGACGACTCGCAATTTACTTGCCAAATCGAGTGTGAACGAGCTACCATTTTGAAACCACGGCTTTCCCGTTCTGAAACACCCTGTATAGTTGTTTATTGCGCAAGGGGCGAACTATACGACACACATTGATAGTGATTTGAATATTGTCCTCCTACGTTGGCGGTCCAGGGTTTCCTTTGATTTTTTGTAGTATAAAAGTAAATTATTGTTGCACTGGTCACGATCACAATTTTGCCGCAACGCGTATAATAAAGTTTCTGACTACATAAAATACAATACAGATTGGCACTGAGCAATAACATATACTTCAATGGCTAATGTATTTCAAAGTGTAGCGTTACCCAGCCAAATAAATCTCATGTTTAGTTAAATGCAGGTGGCAATTGCAAATGAGCAATCAATTCGCATTTCGCCAACCCGGTTGCTTACAGCTTATATCCTGCATGAGAAGAGACCTTGCCCAACAGTGGTACCGTATGGATTAAAATAAATAGAAATTATGCACGTAAACTATTGGTGACTCGCAATTTACTTGCCAAATCGAGTGTGAGCACCCACCATTTTGAAATCACGGCCCTGTTCTAATACACCCTGTATAGTTTATTGCGCAGGGGGCGAACAACGACAATGGAATGAAAAACACGGGAATATCCTAAACGGCTTTGTTTACTGTAAGAATCAGATGAGGCTTGTCTATACGGATATCAGATGGCTGGTCTTTTATTTATTGATCAGTTTAAAATAATTTAATTTAAATAAAGGAAGAATTTAATACTTTACAGTGTAAAGTTTACACCAACGTATGTATGTATTTAAATGTGGTTATAAGATAGACAGATTTTGATAAGGACTATTTTAAAATCCGACTTTTAATACGTTAGAAATTAGAGAGTGAATTTATTTATGTGTCAAACAGTATTTTTTGAAATACGTTTTATTTATTTCTTTATTCGATATTAACTGATGAAGTACCTTCCCGTTTTTCGTTACGGGACATAAAAACAGTCACTTTTAGATCGTGCAAAATATCGAAATTTATAGTCTCCTATAAGTTACCAGATAAATAAACTCCATCCATGCAAAATATCTTGTAAATCGGACCAGTGATTCTTACGTAATTGAGTATATACAAAAGTATATTAAAAACAAATTGAAGTTTTAATTTAAAAATGTCTTCTAGACAGCTTTTTGTAACAGCTGTTAGTCCAAAAGTAAAATGAAATGTTATTTTAGGAGAAATACGTAAATGCCGTAAACGGCGCCTAATGTGTATACTTTCAGATCAAATATATCAAATATTCTTTCCAAGAATAAAACATTCCCAACTTTGGGTAGTAGCATGGAATAAATACCTAAACTAAATCGGTAGAATTCGATACAATTTTATATAGTGAAGTAGGAAACGAGCATGCTGTCCACCTGATGGTAAGTGGCCACAGCCGCCCATGATAATTTGAAACCCTAGATAAGATTAAATTAAGAACGCGAGGCACTTAGTCTCCAGGATTCTAGAGATAAGTATATCCTTACTTATCCACTTTCTAGCTTAAGACACACTTCCCACTTTTTATTTACTCCTGTTCTCCCTACCTTCTTCATGCATAGATTGTATGGAAGACCGCTGTCTAGCGATAGACCGCCTATTACATACAACTGATCTAAGTAGTATGTAATTGCTATGTTTGTCTATGTTTACAGTGTTTTTTTTTTTAGTTGGTAATCCTCATAGATACATAGCCGCTTGGGGTAGCAGCTGGGTTACGCCGGAATCTTACCGCTTAAACTCCCATTGTGTCTTCTCCGGGCACCGTACGGCGGGAACTCGGGAACGCTTTCGCAACCATCCGCGAACCCGGCGGTGCATGTTTACAGTGTGCAATAAAGACTAATCTATTCTATACTACTTTTTTCTTTATCTCCCTTAACACACCCTTATACCACAGTCCTTAGAAATAACGGATATACGCCCGACTCCGTAAGACTTCAATCCTATTTTGATGTTTGGGGTTTCATTTCATAAATATCATACAGTATTTTAGCCTGCACAGTAATCGTTGAGATAAGTATGTGGGTTTCACAACGGCCTATATCGCCTCAAAATGTTGGAACATAACAAAATACCGTCTGCATCTGTTTGTAATACCATAAACGGAGCGCTCCGCCGAAACTAATGATAATGTAATTAGGTGTGTCTGAGCTTAATGGGATTAAAATTTTACTGTACTGCGGAGGCCCTAGTACCGTCGTATTATACCAACGTGGGTCAGCATTAAGTAAATGGGCATATGGTAGTTAATTTTGGCATTTCGGTATATTGTTATTGATACTAGTTCCTAATAATATGTCAAGGATTCTATATGTACCATTACTGAGTTTTTATTATATAGTTAACAAACACGCATGCAGTCAATCTGATGTATTTTTTTTGTTTATAAATATGAAGTAACAAACGATCAAGCAGCCCACCTGATGGTAAGTGGTTACTGCCGCCCATGGACATCTGTAAGCAACTTCATATAGAACAGGGGTTCTATATGAAGTCTATCACAGATGCGTTGCTACTCCCGAGGACTGAGATGGTCGCCTCATATAAATGTGAGCCGGCAACCACACCCTTCTACCGAAACGCACGGACTGCTTCACGCTAGAAATGGGTGTGGCAGTGGTACTCCCCTGGTCAAACTACATTGATTCTGCCACCTGGAAAACATTTACCATCAGATGGACTGCATGGTCGTTTGATACATGCATATAACTGCTACTAATACAATACGGAAACGTTGATTTTTCTTCATTTTATACAGGCTAGGATTTAACATAAATAAACAGATTTTAATGTTACTTCCTTTCAGCGTTTTTGGATACGGATTCACATCAGAGCAAGGCGTGGAGGCTTCACCGCGCTCCGAAGCAACTCGGGTTACCAATCGAGTATTCCCATATGTAAGTTTATAGAAAATACCCATCCACTTACCCAATTAGGTACGTACAACGTGACCTACGTTCGTCGTAAGCTTTGCCAAGTAATTGGCCAATTTTTCCACACGATGCGGGCTCGGATGGCGTAAATATGAAGCAATTATAGCATCCCATTTCACGCCACTTACGCTTAGAGATGACACTGTGAATTTTAGGCGGATTTTCATCAGTAAGCCCGTAATAAACTTACTCGATGAAGACCGGAGAATAAATCAATTTTGATGAAATAATTTTAATAGACTATCTTAAATGTTGGTGTCTATATTTCGAGATTTTTGTGTGACCAATAAATTGGTATATTTTTTGCCATTATTTTTCTATTTAGCAAAAGCAAGTAATTTAAGAAAGATTTTTTTATTTATTGATCGATTATTGATATTATTTTTCAAATATTGCAATATAATTGAAACACTTTAAAAAACTAAGTATGATACAAAAAGAATAATTTTATTTAATAACAAGAAAAACAATTGAAGTGCATTTATTGCTATTAATCGACTTTTTGTTCATTCATTTGACTTGGATTTAATTATTTGGTTTGATTTGATTTGGATTTGGAGGTGACTAAGGGACGAAATTTTAATTGTATCTGGGATGTGATGGATATACATAGGTATAATAGTTTTTTATCTAGCGAAGGCGAAAGAGTATACTTAGAAGTGAACATTTTTTTGTTAATTTAACTTCTCGTAAATCCTCATATAACGGATCGATTTTATACATCAGGGGGTTCAATGGACCTGCTAGTTGGCAAATCCAAACAAATGAAGTGGCCGGGTTAACGAGGGGGGTTAGGTGCCCCGAGGGCTGAGATTGGAGGAATAGGCAATAAGTGCAAGGGTAACTGCAACCAATCTGCCGGAATGGACCGACCGTCTCTTGATTTATAGCGAACGGTGGTTGGAAGACGCACGCCTTATCGGTTTGTCGAATTAGATAATAATTACTATGCCATAGTCTTACTGAATATTATAAATACGAATACTAATCATATACGAATACGTGTTTGTTGCTTTTTCGCGCAAAACCTATCAGCCGGATTTTGCTAAAAAAGGCAAAAAAAATGCTAAAGCGCATAAAAGGCATAAAAAAGACGCTTTCTGCACTCATAGCCCCACAGTAGGATTACTCCTATGTCGTGGGTGCCATGGACACTCAAAGATGAATACACAAATACCCAGACCCAGAACGGAAATCTAAATTCATCATTCACATTTCTGTCTGGCTGAGGAACGAACCCGGTACCACTGCGTGTCAGATCCGTATGGTGACCGCTCCGCAACGCGGGTCGGGCATACTTTACGATTATGACCTAGTTTTAGGTCATAATACAAGCATACTAAGTAAAAAAAGCTCAACAAGGAATCGAACCTGGATCTCCAGAGTGGACCCAGATATTTTCCTCGGAAATGATAACATTGCTAAAAATAACATGGATATTATTGAATAAAATCAATATAAATATATTCAATATTACAATACAGAGTGTAGGTATCAACCTACACAAGCTTTGAATAACATGACACACAAACGTGTCGCTATAACCGGAAAAACCTTAACAACGCGGTTATAACAATGAAATATCGCCCGTTGCCGACAAAAACAATTTGTCCGAGCTCGTTCCAGGAATGTCGATAATTAAACAAACCTGGAGTGAGCCAGTACCGGACCGATATATCCATATATTCCGCTCTCTTCTTTTAAATCCCGTAATCCTTTCCGGTATAAATTACCGCAGATACCGGAAACACTTCATCGATAAAAACAGCCGCAATAAATCTAGTCTATTAAGAGTTAAGATGACGAGAACAACCCTCAACGGTATCGATAAAAAGGCCCGACGCGATGTGATATGTTGGGATTAAGAGGCACACAACGATAAGTAGCTTTCGGAATTCCGCGCACACCGGTACGCGAGGCACGGGAAAAAATTGAAAGGAGACTCAAATATGTCGTCTGAATATTAAAAAGCAAAATACTGAATAATGCAGCGGACGACTCGCGAATGATATAAGAGCGTAAGACGATTGGCGAGGCTATTTGCAAGCCATTAATGCTGATAAAGTGTAACGGAATTCTGATACCGAACTTTAAGGCTACATTGCCCTCTTTAACTTACATTTGTTTTGCATTGTTCCTTTTCGTCTTTTTTATAAGATTGAATCTGTAAGCAACATAATATAGATCAGGGGTTCTATCTTCAGATACATCGACTTCTGCCGATCAGAGATGTGCTGTTACTTCCTAGGACTAAGATGGTCGCCTCATATAAAAGTGAGCCGGTAACCACACCATTCCACCGAAACGCAAGAACTGCTTCACGCTAGAAATAGCTGTGGTGGTGGTACTTCTCCGTGCGAACTACATTCTACTGACACTACTGACTGAGGGACCAAATTGTAACTGTTTAACTTTAACACCTACCACCTACGGTCACTAATACCTACTCATGCCAGACACGGTGACTATTTGCAAAAATCCCAATAGGGAAAGTCTTAAAACAGTAGAGTTCTTAGGCCTTCCCGAATGGGGATCTTACTGAAAAGACTGTTAAATATATTGTACTGTTTTAGATGTACATACTATTTAAGGTTCAAGAAATATATAATAGTATTTTCTCAGTCACCTAACTTTGTAAAATGATGCTTTGCGCTTTATTGTTTTGGCGCATAGCCCACTATGGTATTTGAGTACTAAATGTTGCAGAGCTCTACGTAAAATTTCAGAAAACTCATCAATATTTGAAAATTACTCGTACGTGAAATACAATAATATTCACACCTCATCCCTTTTAGTGTAACGGAAAACTTACTGATATGAGCATGTTTCATGAACTTGTTATCGCCAGCAAAGAAGGAAATTGATAGCATATTGCACTGAAATAGTCGGCTAATTTTAAAAATTGTGTCCAAACTGTAAACAAAAGAAATACACATTTTTTCCCTTTATTTTTTACATTAAATTTTAAATAGTCTAAAGGTTTCCGTTTATGGGATTCGTTCACGTAAGTAAAGTATCCGAAGTGGTCATTACTAGGGATAATCCGGGATAAGTGTGTCGGACCCTTTAAGTAATCTGATGGTTTCGAATTCAAGACTGTGATATATGGATGGTGTTCTACAAACTCTTTGTTACATTATCGAGGTATTGTCCCATAATCATTTGACGACCCGCGTGGCCGAGCGGTTACCAAACCGATCTAACGCGCAGTGGGTCAGTTCGATTCCCGGCCGGACAGGCATCTGAATGATGAGTTTAGATTTTTGTTCTGGGTCTGGGTGTTTGTGTATTCGTCTTTGTTTGTCCACGGAACCCATTCTTCATGTTCTATTTATATTTTATTATTTTGAAGCGATCGTCTTAGTCCTCGGGAGTACCAACGCATCTGAGATCGACTTCAGGTAGAACCCCTAATTTATTTGAAGTTTCCTTAAGATGTCTATGACTACAAGCCAGGAGTTAGTGTAGACATAGCATTGGTGTAGGACTCGGGAGTGTTCTACATCAAATGAACCAAAAAGCCTTGAGGTGGCGCGCACGGTCCTCAAAGATGATGGGATGGAGAAACTCCACCTCCATCCCCAAAAAAGATGGGCCCCGACTCGGGCAAACGCCGTTAGGACCACGGACGAGTGCCCTTAGCGTACCCGTGGTCCCAAAAAAGGGCGTCCTGAGGAACACCGTGGGGTTCTAGCCGGTAGGAGTCCGGCATATCCTCTCAGCTGCCCCCGCGGCCGAGAGGAACCCATGAAGGGTTTCCACACGAAAAAGAAAAAAAAGACATAGCATTGACTATCTACGAATGAAGCATTCTAAAACTTAAAAAAACTTATAAATACCTTATGTATTTTTGAGGGAATTTACGTATTGTCAAATACATAAACACCAGAAAATTTCATCTCATCAAAACTAAGCGAGTGCCTAAAAACTATAGCGCCATAGCTTCGTACAACAAAGTCTACATTAAACCTTCAAGCCACGACTTCATAAACTTTAAGTGTGAATAAAAGCGTATAATGGCTCGAAGGGTGTTTACCACTTAGAACCACTAATGGACCATGCGCCCTTTATTGTCAAAAATTGCAGCACACCATAAACATATATCAGCCCCCAATTTTTTGAGAACGTGACATGGAAGTGAAGCGTGTGTATGGACAAATATATATTGCTATGTAATATGTATATATACGTGACGAAGAGATGAGTGTTTTTATTCGGGAAGTCGTTATAAATGCGCTGATACAATAGGAGATATTTGCATTTTAATGCCTACAAATATAAACAGTAATAGCCTAATAATTGAAATTCGTAATCAATCGGAGGTGTCAGGTTCAAATCCTTGGCATGTACTAATGATTTTCTTTAAATAGAAGAAGTCTGCCAATTTGGACATTGAGGTGGCGTATGACCTAAAAACTCTCTCATTCTGGGACAAAAACCGTGCCCAGCAGTAGGACAATAATGGCGATGATTTATAAATAGTTTTATGTACAGTTTTATGAGCAACAATATTAAAGTTATTGTGCAAAAATAACTTATTGATTCATTTGCATCATCGTCAACCCATTATTTTCCCGCTGCTCGGCACGCGTCTTTTCTTAGAATGAGAGAGTTTTAGGCCATAGTCCACCGCGCTGGCCAAGTGCGAATTGGTAGACTTCACACACCTCTGAGAACCCTTTTTTTCAAAGGCAAAAAATACTCATATGCAATAATAAATACATATAAAAACTAATGGTCAACCTCGAAAAACCCGTTTAAAGAAAAATAACATGGTTTTAAGAAATACGCTAGTTCATACTTCTCACTAGCGAGATTAAACCAAGGGACGATAAAATTTGTCCTCGTCTACATATCGTTGAAAACCCTTACACGAACCATTAAATTCACTAACAATTATACGAAGGATTTCCTACGGTTCTTTACATATCATTAACTTTTTACAGAGCGGCGCGCCCCTAACGAATATCCTTTAAACTGGTTAATGATAGACTTTGTGAACAAAATTTTACACTGAAAATGTGGTACGTTTTAAAATTTTGTCAAGCACATAAGCTGTTTAAAGAGGTTAATATGTCTCTCGGTAATTGCTTTCGTAGATTAATTTTAAGCAATATTAAAATGTGAAAAATATAATTATATAACATTATGATACGTGAGCATCTTCTATAAGTATATTTTAACCGGATTCCCAAAGGGAAGATGTTATTTATTTATAATTGAATTATAATATTTTTAACGTTTTATTTTGATTTACTTCTTTATGAAGTTGGCGTTAATTTGAACATGGAGTTAATTAAAGCGTCGTAGCACTCGATTTGATACACTATGTATGACTTAAATCTTTCCTACAAACTAAACTATGCCCATACTATATAATTTTGCTTGCGAAAAGCAAATTCCGATATTCTTGTTACAACCAACAATATATGAAAATAAAAACCTGTGTAATGTTATTGGGCATACTCGCTTATATGTACTTAATGTTGTACTCTGATTTAGTACAGTTTTGTTTGTTTCAGGTAAGAATAATATTAAGTAAATTAGTTAAAAAAAAAAATCGAACTGATTTTAAGCTATTACTTGAATTATTGTTGTCACTTGAAATTAATAAAATAATAGACGCCTAACATACATAATTATATACCTATTTCATATTGATAACCATTTCAATGAATACTAAGGCATTTCATTTATTTTATTAAACAACTTCAACGCTTGAATATTATTTTGTTCGTGAAGTTTCGCTACTTCCTTTGTCATTGCAGTAAAAATACAAAAGATCTTTATTTCGGCGCATATTGGCACGATACGTGAATCAACCCATAAAATCTTGGCATGTTATCGAATAGTCCGGCTATAATCTATAGAAATCTTATGGCACGAACAAAATTTATGTCACAATAAATCTGAAATTATAGTTTTTTGGCAAGCGCTTTCGAAGCTTAGGTGATACTTGTTATACAATCAGAGACAAAAAAGAATTTTGAGATAAGTATTATTTGACCTTAAAATACCTAAAACGTTTGTATTAATTACCTAAAACCGATACAAAAAAACAGCAACCAGAGCAAAAATAGCACAAAAGATACATACGTGTAAAATTACCTAATCTATGAAATCTCTTCCCCTGACTAGCTGACAAGCAATACAATACCCTATAGATTAAGCTTTAACTAAATGGTCGAGTGAGGTTAAGACAGTAAATGTCCAGATTCAATTCAAGCCCGCACTCGTACGTCAGGTTACCAACTGGCGAATAGGATATTAGCTCCCATAAATTTATTACCCTTCGCTGGCACTAGTTTAAGCTTATCGATCGTCTAGGAACGAATCGGTCGACTTATACCGCATTTTCATCATAATGGCGTAACAGCATCGATCCTGTTTCGCGCTGAGGACACGATTGCAATTTATTCCATGTCGACGGGGACAAACAGTGTCGTCCTAATCGACGTTCTAGATTTACGAGGCTTGTAGTCGAGCGGCGGATTAAAAAGGGCAACGAGAATGAGATATATGTCTTTATTTCTATGGGCCGGCCATGAATGTGAGAGCGTAAATGAACCGGAATTCGGGGCTCACGACGCACGCTCCCTCGATTCCAGCGTGTCCTTATTTAACTGAATACAGCGGAAAGAGAACAATGTACCCGAAAATTGCCGGTCTCGTACCAAAGGTTTTTACATTAGCCGGCGATTAATCTCTGTCACTATTTTTATGTTAACTACTTCTTGGTCCAACAAATGTTTTAGCTCCGTGTAGGAGGCCCGTTTAATTATCCACATTCCGGCTGGACAAATTGTTCGCTGGCTGCCGGCCCCGGATATTAATTTCGATACATTGTCCCCGTGCCCGGCTTTGAAGCGACGGCGATTATTTCCGACTCGGCGCAAAACGCGACTTAAGCGGTACTGTCGGCGACTCAAATTTTTGTGAAAGAATTTCACAGAAATTCCGGACCGTTGAAGATCCGGAGGAATTATAATTCTACGTACAAAACGAATAGGAACTTGCAAATAAACAGTGTTTATTACGGCGCCGTTAGCGTCAAAGATATTTCCAGAGTAATCTGACAAACGAGGCAGCGAAAGCTGGAGACGGTGGCGCTGCGGTGCGAAAATTCTACAGCAAACGGCCCCGCTGAGATATGTTTTAGATAAAGATTATTTATACAGTGTCTTATTTTACAAATCCAATTTCCGCGTGAAAACACGGGCTGGTTGTAAATAACGCAGACAAAGCTTTGCCGGAATCGCGTACCGTTCGATACATTATGCAGACCACGCTTCGTTGCGCCGAGCAATGAGCTCTGTAAATATACCAAGCACATCTGAAACGTTGCTTTTTCTAATAATTTTTTTACAGCTTTTATCTTTACATAGTTGTGCGCGGTTTAAACTTTCCCTCCAGTTCAACAGGCTTAATGAGTTAATTTCTGCTCTGACAGGCGGTCGGTTGGAATTTCAAACAAAAGGATTGCAAGGATCAATAGTTTCGCTCCTTTTGTTGTGAACTAGCTTCATGTGGTAAACTATTACGTGGTTGTATTTATCCGAGCTATCTTTAATCCGATAGTATTAATTTTAAAACCATTTTTAGCGCTAATTGTATGAAGGTATTAGATACGAGTCTTTTCTACACGAGCTTACTTGTTACGAGTACAATAATTATAAGCATGCTCAATATATTTTTTTAGGATCAAAATCGGCAGGCCTGTGTTTGCTATATAAAATTAACGACCGTAAATACAGCTACTTTATTTTGTATATTATATTGCAAAAGTAAACATTTTTCAAAACACTTAATATTTTATTAAATAATCTCCGGAAGCCAACAGAAACAATGTGATAACGCAGATATCCCCATTTCCGAACGTCGTTAGTACATTATCGGCAACATGTTTTCTATGTCATTAATTTTGAAGAATTGTTCCGATATCTTAACTACGAGACAGGAGCTCCCCTAAGTTATAAAAAAAGAATGGCGCAGAACGGGCATAGCGCAAAAACACGAATATTTGCACCGAAACCCACCGTACCGCATCGGTCGATCGCAAACCGTACAAGAGACCCTTATCGTTACAGTCAAAAGGCACTATTTCATTTTCTTCTGTACTCGTTACAGTTTTTTGGTGGCTGTCTCTGGGGCACGGGGCATAGAGGAAAAGTCGTGATTTAGAGACGACAAAAATGTTATTTTCGTTACCGTGTGTGTGAGCGTTGCTTGTGGGCTCGCGTGACATATTTTTCTAGTGTCGAGGATGACAAATGGGAAGATAAATCACAACGAAAGCCAGCTTTTCTTTTAAAAGTTTTGTTTCTACGTATTCGCTGGAAGTTTTTCTGTTATGTCTGACAGTCTCATTTATTCTGTTGCTATTTAGTTATCTGTGGTGTTTGTGTACTAGTCCTGTCAGTAAATAAAAATGTTCTTCATAATAAGTTTCTTATTTGTTTCATTTAGATCAAGGATTTCATTATGTCTACAGCCTGTTACTTAAAGTAATTTCTGTCAAAAACCTTTTAGTTCGAGACACTTAATTGGAATTAGTTTTATTTAAAGAGATACTCTAAGATAAAGTCGCATACATTTTAAGGTAATAGGCATGATTTTCTAAAATTATTCATTACTAAGTTGGGTTTAATTAAAGTAGTTACGAATACACGAAATAATATTCATCAACAAGTGATTTTGATTATTTTTGTATCATATTCATAATATTAGTAATTTTCTTTTTATATAACATTCTAACGACAAACTTAAAACAACAATAAAATAAATAACATGATACAATATCCTTCATGGGAAATTATACTTTTGAATTATACGAATTTCTCAATGACAGTAGAACATATTGGGCTATCGTAGTTAAATTAATATGCTGTGTATGAAAATAATACATTATTATATCTTTTAACGACAATAATAAATTGTACAAGTATTTATTGACAAAAACGACAGAATTTATTTGAAGAATTGGTTACAAATAGTCTGTATTTGGTTACAAATAGTGTGTATTGGTGCAGGTTTTAATAAATTTATTCAATAAAGAAAATGAGTTACGTAAGATATTTCCAGAATATTGGCCTCATTGGTACATTGTTTTAGTTTTTATTTGAAGTTTTCATATCCGCTGTTTACTATCGAAATGTCAGATGTTGAACTAGCAATATTCGTGAGTAATATTGAAAACTATTTGAACTAAATACTTAAATATTTCTAAAGCTACAAAATGTACCGAAACGCTTATCAACGTGGATTATTAACGATATTCTTCAGCGTCGGATCGAAACCTTTAGCTATTTGGGATGTAACTACCCAAGATGGTTACGTTACAAGATTTTTAGACCAAGACATTAAGTCTATGGTATTAGAAATAGGTGGAACTAACGTAAGTACAACCTATATAACCTGTCCGAAAGGGAACGTGGTTTTAGGAATAACAATGCCTTTCCTAGTCATGATTGTTAAGAATTTGAAAAAGTATTTCTCCTTCGAAGTTACTATTCTAGACGAAACTTCCACGAGGCGCCGATTCCGTGTGTCGAATTTCCAAAGCACTACTCAGATATTGCCTTTGTGTACTGTAATGCCTATAGCACTCTCTGATGGATGGAACCAAATCCAATTCAATCTTGCTGAGTTTACTCGTCGTGCTTATAAAAAGCAATTCGTTGAAGTACAAAAACTTAAAATTAACGCAAATATACGTTTGAGGCGAATTTATTTTACTGAGAGACTAATACCAGAAGAAGAATTGGCCCCAGAATATAAATTGTATTTTCCATTAGCGTCCAAAGGAACTAAAGATAAGAAAACAGGAACACAAAAGGTTTTAGATAAAGAGAACATTAAACCATCAACTTCACAACGTGACGTCAAGGCTGGTGATGCAGTCTCTGTAACAGAAAAACCCAAAAGTGAACTTAAAATTGGCAAGCCAATCTCTAAGGCCTCAGTTCATTCTATTAAAAAAGTTGGCTCTCATGAGTCTAAGAAATCTATAGAAAATCTTGGGAAAGCTCCTGATGAAACAGAAGAGGTGACTGAGAAAGCCATACCAAGTGAAGAACAGCCCAGTGCTGTAGATAATGAGCAGGAAGGTAATGCAGATGAAGTTGAAGTACCTACAGAGGCTGAAATACCGCAAAATATTACGGAAGCCCCCAAAGAAGGTACTGAAACAGAGACAGCTCCCGCACCCGAAGCTGCACCGCCAGTAACTGAACCTTCGGAGCAAGTAGAAACAACCGCACCAGCGGAAGAAGCACAGTGATTTAAAAAATTTGCTACTTCTTTAATTTTAGACTATTTCTGTCATTTAAAAAATATGGCACGTAATAAATAATAATTCAACTCGCCTTTTTTGTAACAGAAGTTGAAAGTTTTTGTTATTTTTTTTAACGAATGTCTAGTTTTGTAATTTATCTTATTGTTATAGTCAATAGGGCGTAAAAATGGAAGAACGTAATTCGAATTAATTTCTTTGGAAAGTTTTGTCAATATATTAACTTTATTTAATGGAACAAGTAAATGTACGTGTATTATGGATACATGAAATGGTCTATTTACTTTTTTTTATGTCGACATTTCACATAACTAAGAACGAAATCACATAACTAAGTCTCTACTATTTGATCGTCTGTCACGGGGCACGAACGTTTTAACCATAACAGATTCGAAAAATAAAATTAAAAGTATAGGTAGATCCTCGCGAAAAAAATCCGTTGTTAATTAATATAAAACTCGTAGTAGGTAAACACTTCAACCATACCGGTTAAATCTCGTTATTATATAAACACCAAGATTTAGCAGTTGGCGAAAGGTTAAACTATATGACCGACTTGATCTAAATGGGAATAGGACAGTATTTAGCGCCAAAGACTTGAGCATCCATATAATATGAAAAGTATGTACATAGGCTCAAAAAACATTTTCCTCATTCTGGCGCCCTTGCATAAAGATAATATTTCCTTTTCGGAAGTTTTAAATTATCTAATTATTAAATTAAAAATAAATATTATCTACGTTATATACAATTATAAAATCTAGTACATTTTAATTACATAATTTATCACTGGCTAAATAAGTCTCGCTCGTCTTGACGATTAAAATATTGACATCCACGTCAAATATAAACTTACCTAACTGGTCCATAAATAAATAAATTTAAATAATTTATAATCCGATAACTGATAATGTTTAAAAATACATACCAGAGTGGACTTTTATCAATATTTTATAGTTGTGGATCAAATCCCTTAGCAATATGGGATATGGAGGTACAAAATGGACATATAAAACGAATAACAGATAACGAAGTCAACTCCATAGTTCTTGAAATTGTGAGTACGAACGTTGCAACTACTTATATATCATGCCCAAAGAGGAACCAGGTTCTGGGAATTCGATTGCCTTTTCTGGTCATGATCGTAAAGAATTTGAAAAGATACTTTTCATTTGAAATTACTATCCTCGACGACAAAAATATGCGGAGGAGGTTCAGAATTTCCAATTTTCAGTCCACTACGAAAATCAAACCATTTTGTACGAGCATGCCTATTGGTCTTTCGGGAGGATGGAATCAAATACAATTTAATCTCGCAGACTTTACAAGACGAGCGTACGGGACTCAATTTATAGAAACACTTCGTGTTCAAATTCACGCTAACGCCCGTTTACGTAGGATCTACTTTAGTGAGCGTTTATTTACTGAAGAGGAATTACCACAAGATTATAAGTTGTATTTACCCTTAGATCATAAACAGAAAAAAATGAAGGGGAAGAAAGAGGAACCGAAAAAACCGGCTGAGCCTATCCCAAAACCTCCGCAGGCCGAAGCATCAGAACCTCCTAAGCCTGAACCTGAGCCCGCAAAAGAAGAAGTTGCGAGTAAGCCAAGCGCAGCGACAGTAACTCCTGCTTCCACAGAAGTTGTTGAAGAAATCCCACTAGAAGTAGAAGTAGCTCCTGGGCCCGAAGAAAGTAAACCTGAAGAAGCAGCTGCTGAGCCGACTGAAGAAACTTCTCCAGAAGGTCCCGTAGAAGTAAATGAAGGTGAAGCTGAAGCTCCTCCCGAAGATGCAGGGCCAGAGGAACCACCAGCAGATGATGTTCAGGAAGAAAATTAAAATACGATACGATACAACCATTTTGTCAATTTTATATTTTCTTTTTTAATTTTAGTTTCTATCAATACTTCCTATAGCTAGAAATATACTGATATTTTGTTTATTTTGGTACTTATTTCATTTACGTAGTATACTTTTACGAACTGTGACCCTTAATTATATTAATTAGCTTCATTAACTTTAGTCTTGGAAGTCAATTTTCTTTCAATCTTTGTGCATACGTTAAATTTCGATGACAATACAATTATTTGATATCTGAAGCTGATTTGACGATAGAAGTAGGAGATAGGCGGAACTCTTCAATATCTACTCGTAAAAATTCTTAACTTTGGGTTCATATGATTCGTTTTAATGAGTCTTTATAGACTTTGTTTGATCACGAGGTTTTAACAATAAAGTTAGGAAGTGCACAATATAACTGCCTGTATATGTATACCACATTACCGTGTATTGCTTGTAAGATATGTTTGGGCTTACACTACAATAAATTTAGAATCTTGGTAATGTTAAAATTCTGATATTAACTAAGTAATACAATTGATTTATTTTTTAAATTTTAGTGCCCTATGTTTTCAAGTTTACGAGGATCTGTTTTGTAGTTAATCGTTATTATAATATCAACGTCATAAAATGTTGAGACAATCACCATTAAGGACTAAAACACTACCTACTTCGGCAGATATATTACCGATGAGTATGTAGTATGAGCTTTCTAATAAAAAATATTCATAATATTTTCGAATCCAGTATAAATAAAGCCGCAGCTTTGTGTTACAGCTTGTTACTTATACAACATTATTTTAAGCGGCATTTCATTATAAATCTAAGCTTCTTGCTGTAAAGCGACAGATGTTGCAGTTTTTAACATAAATTAATAATTAATTTTGGAATCCTTTACTTTTCACTTAGCTCTAATGGCAACTGACTTTAAAAACTGCCCTTCCTCTTCAATCCTTAGAACTTTGCTGCTGGTCATCTATAAAAAAGGCTTTGTTGTAGCAACCACGATTGACTATGCGTCTAAGAAATCGCCGCAGAAAAATAACTTTGTAAAAAGGTTCATTTCCATTATATTCACTGGATGAATGGAGCTTTAGTTAAGTTATGTAGACTTTTTACGGTAATCGTTTTCATTTTCATAATTGGAAATATTTCTGACAATACCTACTAACTATCATTTATTTCATTATTTTTGAACCTTAACTTTATTGACATGTAAAGCTTTTATGATTAAACTTAGAATAACAAAAATAAAAAAGATACTCATTCAATTAAAAGTATAACAAAAAATCTGGACTGTCGCCCAAAAAACGTTAGCGTCGTCATTAAAAATTTAAGAGCACAAACGAAACATTTAACTAAAGTAGGTATGCATTTTAATTCCAAGACAATATACATAACCGTATTAATTTTAACGAGCGGAAACGGTGTTTCAAAACCTTTGTGTAGCTCGGCTGCAGTTGAATATTTTACCTGAAAAAAGAAAATTAAAGATTAAATATGAATCGCCGAATAAAGCTGTTTTATTGCACATGAGCTAATTGTTTATGTATACCAAATATGCCTCTTAGTACGTTTACGAGTGATATTTTAAAGGGAATAAATACCTCATGGACATTTTCTTATTATTACGAAGTAGGAAACGAGCACACGTAGGCACGTGGTTACTACCGTACCGCTCTTACGCGCAGTGGGTCCCGGGTTCGATTCCCGGCCAGACAGAAATATGACTGATGAGTATAGATTTCTGTTCTGAGTCTGGGTGTTTGTGTGTTCGTCTTTGTGTGTCCATGGTACCCACGACACAGGAGAAAATCCTAGTAGTGTGGGGCTATAAGTGTAGAAAGCGTGTTATACGTGTTCATGTAGTCTAAAATTATTATTTACTTATTATTCATATATCTTTGAATTACTGTTATGTACATCCATTAGGTACATAATCCAATTATAAAAAAAAATATATAATGAACTATATTGTAAACCGATGATAATAAAAGATTGTGATAGATTTCTTGCGTTAAAGAACCAAATATCGTACTTATTTTTTATTATTAACAAACAATCAATACCATGTACATAACATCCGTTCACATATTGCTTTCATATGTGAAGAGTGCCCTCGTTTTAGACTGACTCGAGCGGGTCAATTGCTTCCGAAATTGAATAAAAATATTGAAATGTCTACCAAGAGACCTGCTTCCAAAAATCTCGACCTCTATTGCTACTTTTATTACGTTGGATAAGAAAGAGGGTGTGTTTAAATATGTAAAGAAGAGTGCTCCATCGGGTGCCTTTCTTTGCAAAACAGGCATATATTTCAGCTTTCAAATAATGAATGTTTTAAGAAACTACTGAAACTATGATAAAAGGAGACCCATACTCGCTTTAATGTAAGAAATTGAAAGGAATCCTCTTTACGAGTGGATATCCTTTATTATATTTCTCTTTGCTTAATTTCTTAATGTAATAGGGATGCTTTATATCCGAATTCTCTGAAACCTTTTTGATATGTCTGTATTATTTTATGGAGACCGGTTTTCAATTTAGGTACTTACGGATAATAAGATGGGTTTTGAGTGCACTTAATAATCGTGAGTTGAACGTAAAGGGAAATTGGAAGTAGCATAATAAATGGTTTAGAGTAATATTATCGTGGAATTGGTCTATTTTAATAAGTAATGGGTACACATGATATGCCTATTAAAAGTAGTGTAACGTTTATAGATACATATCATTTTCACTACATAGTATAAAACAAACTTCCCACTGTCTGTTCCTATGTATGCCTAAATCTTTAAAACTACGCAATGAATTATGATGCAGGTTTTGTAAATAGATAGAGTGATTAATGAGGAAGGTTTATATGTATAATACAAGCATAATATAGTAGTGAAATACTGATAATTTTAGTGGTTTCTATTGTGATGTCGTAAATAAACACATTGTCTAAAGATCAAAGCTGAGAATGTTGTATATAAATACATTAAGTAGTATATTTAGTATAATATAGTGTTACACCCGTGCAAAACCGGGCCGGGTCGCTAGTGGCTATATATTTACTAGCTATTTGTATGCGTGAATTATTACAAACCCAATACAAATTCCTACCTAAGGATATCCAAGAAACATAAAACATATTTTTTTGTTTCTAAATAAATTTATATTCATTACTAAAGATGCTTAAAACACCACACTGTACAAGCTGAATATAATACTGAAAATATACTAAAATAAAGCAGAAATAGTTTGGCAGTAGTACGCCGCAATCCGACCACAATAACTCTACCACATTGTTACATACATATGTGGCATGTAACAACATATTCATAATTTTAATAAATAATGCGGCACTTAGTTCTTTACATATTCCATACGTATAATATTTATTAGTTATATACAAGTTCGTATTATTTAAAATTTATTACCTTAATCTTTTTTTTAGTTAACAAGTCAAAATAAAAAAATCCTTTACTATACAATACTTGGGATCTCTTCTGGTTAATTTATTTAACCTGTGGCAAGAGGTGACTCTATTGATAGAATCTTTTCATTTTTATAATGAAATAATACATAATAAATCGTAGCTAGTTTCATAATGCAACCGAAACCGCATACAGTCATCTTTCGCCATATTCCCACAATATAAGCGCTGGCAATAAGCTAGTCTGGCGTAGCGAGCTATAAATCACGTAGCAATCAAGCGGTTTCGGCGTAGCGCTACGAAACAGGCTGATAGCGGGAAAGCATATAAAAATTCAGTATGAGCAGACTTCATAAATAGAGTATGGTTTCCATGCAAGTTTTGTGATATCGCTGGCGTTTATGGACTATTTTCGTTAATCCTTTTTTTTTGAAAAAGGCATATCCATAAAAACCTGAAATTTACTAGCGATAAACCCAGTGAAGTTTTATACAAATAAAACATATCAAAAAATATATGTATGTACTTTTAATCAAATATATTTCGACATATATAATACGTTTATGTTGATTAATTTTAATTTCGTTATATCCTTGTAATTATGTAATCAAAAATGCATGTCATATTAAGACTACATAAACTCTGGCTATTAGCTTATTTAGTGTAGCGAGCTATAAATAGCGAAGCAAGAGTAGTTTTAGCGTAGCGTTACTGCATTGGTGCTTCGAAATAATTATATACATAGCCGAGTGGAAATATACATTTTTATAGGTATCAATTTTTTATCATTGATTAGACTATATTTACTTTAAGGTAAACTCATTAAGGGTAAACCTGTAGGGTTTACCCTTAATGAGTGAAACTAACTAATAAATAGCAACATATATAAATTAAAATATGTGTTGCACATATAAATTATACATATTTAATGTACTTTCAATTCGCTTTTCACTTACGGCAAATCCAGCTCGAGTCAAGCCAACAGTTCGCTCAGTTGGCTTCCGTAATATTAAATTTTTAATTAAGTATCATTATTTAGCTATGGCAAAAATTATTTAGGTAAAATATTAATGATACTGTAGACGGGTATTTATCAAGACTATTAATATAATTAACAGGAGGTTTATGGGAATAAATTAACTTTATTGGATACAATATATAATACATATATTTTTATTTTATATCATAGTTGAATATATCTGACGACATAAAGATTTCTTTTATCAGTTGCGTTTATATTCTTACATCGTTTCATACCAGAGGTCCTCAACTTTTTGTGTACTTACTGTACTTTAGCTCAGTCCTAAGTTGTTGCTATGAATCTAAGGCCGATTTCAGGTAACTCTGATCTTATCTGGGATCACAGATTTCCATGGTTGACATTAACAGCTTAAAATCTGAATACTCACTCGTTTGCTTTATCAATATTATAAAAAAAGTTATATATACATAAACGAAATAAATATTCCAAACAATCTGACCGAACGTAAAACAATTTGCCCAGAGTCCGGCGTAGTCCTCTCACGCCGCCTAATTTTTGAAGTTGTAAAATTTACTACAAAGGGAGTATAATCCATCCGAAGTACGGTCCAAGATATACGTGCTCGGGTTCCACAATAATTTACAGTCAGCAAGAAAGGCACAAAGGAAATATCTTTGCCGATACGTGGTCGTGTATCGCTGTCCATTTTGGAGCAATGATACTTTTGTCGTTATGTACTGTTTGTGCTGAAACAAGTTATGCTAAAATGTTCTCGTGGGCCCTTACCGTTCCATAATATGAGTAAAGGTGAATTAATACAAATTTTTTAATGCAGATTTTCAAAAAACATAAATTATATTCAATGTTAGTATTTAAATGTTTTTGTTTTAGTATTTAAATGAGTAAATGTATTATATATTAATTCAGGGTAACATTCAATCTCATTGTAGAGTAGTTAAAAGAAAGAAATAACTGTCCGTCTGACTATTAATTCTGAGCGTATCCGTATTAGATAAATGAATTATAGTCGGTTAAAATTTAGTAATAAACAACATAATACGAGATTATCTCTTGAGTCATTAGTGCCATGGGCACACATAAAGATGAATACTCAAACACCCAGACTAGCACAGCAATCAAAATTCATAATTTAAATAGGTGGCTTGGTTTTGAACCAAGAAACCATTGCATATTAGACATATGGCGATCGAACAAACAGATTAATTTTTAACTGACAGACTGTCGCCATTTCATTGAGATTTAGTTATAATATAGGTATAGTTCTTAATATAAATCACAAATAATGCAAAGTTTGGTGCGTAACGATACAGTTAGTGTTGTGTGTCGTGATACGGACCCTAAAAAATATAAACGAACTAGACGTAGGGTAGATAGGTTAATCTACCAATATTGCTTGTCAACGGTTCCACTCCACCAACGCATTTTCGCCGTGACCACGACCATGTAACTGGGTCGAAAATCAGTTAAAAATAAATCCCAAAAACCGCGAATACCCGTTACATATTAAAATGTAAACTAGTAACATCGTTAAAAACATTAAAACAAAAAACCCGACTGCTTAAAACGAGATTTTTGTTGCTAATGATATAATATTTAATTTAACGCTTATATGAGTTTTTTTCAAAATGTAAAAGTATTACAATATTTACATTTTTAGATAGGTCTGTTTACTAGCTTTCATTTGATATCCGTATTGTCGTAATAGTAAAAAAAATCATCCCTCTCCCATCCCCTTTTTCCTCTATTTCCAGGCTCCATTTTTAAAAACTATATAGCCTATGTCACTATGCAAACTGATTCTAATGTCATACATCAAAATCCGTCAAGCCGTTTGGGCTGTAGCGCGTGCCAAAGAAATGCACATACATACAAACAACAAATAAACAAACATACATACATACGCTCGAAAAACATGACCCTCCATCTGTCGCAGTTGTTTAAAAATAAATATACTCATGTGTATATAGGTACGTAAAGCTGAGCGTTTACGTGACGTAACTGGATAAAAGTTGGTCCTTTGTAAATTTATTTGGTGTCGGTACCGCAACACTTACCCAAATTAAAGGAGTGGTGTACTTGTGGATGCAGATTTAATTACCGCTGTAGCTGAGGTCTGCGGGTAGTTGTGTAGGGAATAAAATAACGTTTGGCGAAAATGTTCTGTGAACCGTCTAGTTCTGAAATTCATGTACGATACAGTACCATTAGTATGAGTTTGTCTTGTTTTTTCCAGACAAGATTGAGTCTTGTTTCTGCCAAAAATGCCCTCTGTA
>DWNE01000978.1:0-24231 GCA_018249875.1 Cecropterus toxeus | reverse complement strand
TACTAATTCATATTTATAAAAAAAAATAAAAAAAAACAAAAAAAAAAAGAATACATCAGCCCTTAATACTGGTGTTTTTAGTTATTGTTATTGGTAGTTTTTGTTTTTTCTTTTTATCAAATTAAAGTAGCAAAAAAACATGCAATCCACCTTATCATAAGGGATTACTGCTTCTCATGGACATCTGTAAGAGAGATCATATAAGTCAGCAGTCCTACCTCAAGTTAGACAAAGATGTGTTGCTACTCGTAAGGACTAAGATGGTACCATCATATATAAAAGAGAGATCAGAGCCGGCAATCACAACCTTCCAACAAACACTAGAACTGCTTCACGCTAGAAATAGGTGTGGCGGTGGTACCACTTCGATCAAACTACATTGGTTCTACTACCTGGCGTTCTACTAATTTGTTTGAAAGTTGTAACAATTTTAATTTTATTTATATTATTTATATTCATAACAAATATATCCCTCATAAAGCGTATGTTCGGGTTATTATGTTATAAATAAACCTTACTGCACTTACTGAGCACTACGAAGAATTAAATTCAAATTTAAATTCCTAGTCCAAAATAAAATTTTCATCAAATCAAAATTCAAATTCCAATAAAAACTCCTTTAGGTGTTTGTAGTTTCAGATAGATCAGGACAGATCCTACATGAAGTCATCTAATGGTTAGCCATCACTGCCGCCGATGAACATCTGTAAAGAAATTTATATACTCTCGGGTTTTAAGTGTAGTCATTCACAACTATGCATTGCTTGACCCGAGGGCTAAAATGGACAGTGGCCAACAGTCAATGGTTAAAATAATGGCACCCAAGATACAGGGTAAAAGAGTTCTTGGAAGCTAATATACATTAACAATCAAACTATATATCCAATGAGAGTCGTGTAAGAGGTTATGTTTGTTTTCGATGATATTCTCATAAAATCCAATAGTTAAAGTTGTAAAACTAATATAACACACAGAACATAAGTAATACTGTGATTTTTAAACCATAAGTTATGAAAATAGGCTTGTATATAAATGAAATTTTAGTTCAAAACTTTTAAGGTTATAATAGCCTTACCTGCATTGAGTCGGCACTGATGATCTCCGTGGCAAATCTCTGAGCTAATTCCAAGCCCAGCTTAGTTTTCCCCGTTCCTGTTGCACCCAAAATAATCACCATTGGTATTTTTGAAGAAATCACTGAACAAAAAGCCATCACTGCACTTGCACGCACTTCACTTTTTCACTCACTGACAACTTCACTATTGTTTTGACAGCAGACTGCAGTCTTAACTTTTCATCGCAGCTGGTGTTTCGTTTTAGGCAAAGGTTATACTCGCCCATACTGCCACATAAATTGTTTTGATTTTATGTGTTGATATAAAAATACGACAAATAATTATTGAAATTAATGTATGTAAATAGAAACATTACATATATTTTCAAGCTATAATCCTAATTTTGAGAATAAATCTTGATCAATGATAGCTGATAATATAATTTTATATAAATTGGAATTATAACGAAAAATTATTTAAAATTTGAAGTCTCACAATATTTTATGTTATCCCATTGGATTTTTTAATAATCCTAATAAGTATCTTTGGAAATGTGCCAGAATCAATGTATACATTACTTGCCATTTCCCATCAAAGATTAAATTAGGTTTAATAATATCATTGCTTGCTATAAATAAATTAAAATAAGGGTTACTCACTTTTACGTATCTATTTACGTATTTATTTCGTGGAAGTTTTTGTACTTAAATGATAAATATGTAATCGAAGTATGTAGTAATTTTTAATTGCGGGTAGAATATAACAATAATTTGTACATAATATACTCAAGACATTACGTAATCTTAAATAATTATGTTCATTTACAGATAGTCACCACTCAAGCAATGTTCCTGTCATTTTCAGTTCATTAGTCCACTCTCCTGTTGCAGAAGAGTCATCGCCATTCCCAACCGAATGTTTTTCCATTTTTCTAGTCAATTGCCTTGAATATTTTCATACATTTGTATTTTACATTGTTTTTCATCTTACTAATATTATACTTGCGAAACTTTGTAAAGATTTGTGTTTGTTACTGTTTCTTGCAAAAATTCGGAATTTCTTGAAATGCCGGATTTTGGTGCAATTTGGAACACAGTTTATGACCTAGATTGACATATGGGATGCTGATTATCGTCATGAACGTAACTGTATCGGGCGGAACCGCAGGAATAATAGAGTATATTTTTTTAAGAAGTGTATATTCTATTCTATTCTCCTTATACCTGGGTGATTCTTACAAACATAGTTTTACATATTATTTATTGAAATTTTCCAAATTGAATATAATTTCCAGGTTTTATGTCGAGCATAAATGTCCACTGTGACTCACAAAAAATATTTTAAACAAGAAAAAGATGGGTTAGCAGAATCCACCAATATGTCAATAATAGGGCGCATCCAAATGGCGGTATTTGTTACGAGAAAAAAAAGGATAATGAATAGATTCCATTGGATAAATTTTGTTGAATATTGTTTTATCAGTATTTATAGACATCTTTAACATGTAGCAATATTTTCAAATTTTAACAATATGTGAATTTTAAAAGTATCTATTTAAAGGATGCTTAGGGGCAGCCCTTATTTTTCTTAAAAATGTACCAAATTGTATTAATACTTTGATTATCTTTAAATTATTATGATTGAGCTTATTATTTTGTATGCAAGAAAATTACTTTAATATAGAAATTTGTAAGTGTATGTATATATCTTTGTGTATTAATTTTATATGTATTTTGAATATGTTATCTAAAAAGGTAGAAGGATCATAAATAAAAGAGGCACATTTTTTATTGAGTCGGATAAAACAGAGCCTTCGAAACAACCCCATCTGTACCACACAGGTACAAAAAATCACAGTATCTGCACGCAAATTTAGCAAAATCCCCGATTACACCGAAAATGTATAAAAATCACAATCAAATAATAGCCAACGTTTCTTAGCTCTGTCTTGGTCCGACCTAATTATTTATTTCCATATTTAATGATTATCTTAATGATTATAATAATAAAGGAACAAAACCCAAAAACTTTTCTTTTCATACTAGTAGTATCCAAGAAACAGAGGTGGTAAGTACAAATCCTTCGATATAACAACGCCGTTTCAAAGACTGCAGAGTGCAACTTTAATATTAGGCGGAATCTATCTTGCATCCTGCATTCTTTGTAACGCCGCGACGCAACCGTCGCCGGCCCGTGGTCCAAAAACCACCAACACACCAATCGATAAATAAAAAAACATTACACCCCTCGATTGGCCACCCGCCGACGACGCTCAGATATTCCATACATACGGATACTATACAAAGAAAAGTAATAAAAATTATACTATAACATGACTTAATCATCCCAAGCTTATTTATATATACAAGTTGCTAAGTAAAATTTTCATCTATTAATTTTTCCATTTGGCAGTGGTGGAAATGTGCCTTGTCACAAAATGTGCAGTGTTCGCTTTCCATTATCTCGATGTGTCTACCAATTATAAAGCTGTCTTACGATCAATGATACTTCAGATAACTTAACCATTATTATCTTTAATTATGTCAAGATTAACAAAAAAAAATTAAATGCAGGTACAACATTCGAGAATTCGTAACTCTCCAGTTAAGAAAATTAAACAATTACTAGAAAAAAAAACTCGTTATAAAAAGACATACGTCTATGCTCTATTCCCTATTATGTACAAGTTACGTCTAATGGAAGATAAACTGCAAATCTTTAACACGATAACTATAAACTTCGTCGTGTAAAACTACTTATAAGAACAACGCTATATTCCTACATAATATTTCTCACAAAAAAATATTTTTTGCAACTAATTCGAGTATAAACCTAATATTATCTATATGTATATGTACATAGCAAGGCACATTCCGCACACAATTAAAGCCTTCGTACTAATCTGCTGACCATGTGTTTGATAAAACATCAACCTGACCAAAATCTGAGTAGGAAAGTCGAATGCAATATACACAACACTGCCTGCACTGACGTCCTCCGTCCAGACTTTGATTAATCGTAACTAACGCGAGTAAACTAGCTTACTGTAATAAAATATCATATAATAATAAAGAAAATGCAAATTTTCTATTAGTAGGTACTATGAGGAACTATTTTGTGGTTATTTTTTTTTGTCAGAGTCCATTGCGGAAACTGTAACCGTAGGTTTTGATGTTGTTACCAAAATACACAGTCTGTTACATCACGAACTCTAGCCACTGAGATTATTTTCACTGTATTAACATCAACTGCACTATTTTATAACACATAATATTATTGCGTCCATTTTATTACAATCCACATACGAATAACATAAATATTCCGAATACACCTAGTGAAGTGATTACGATATACATATTATACATGCTAATTTAAGTGCTATATATATGTCAGTCGCGCAAGTAAAAATCACTTTCATTTTAGCCCTTGCACAAACGAATTCCGAACAGACCGACAGGAAAATGACTTTACGTACGCGAGTTTCGATACTACATACAATATGTTTTATTAGTCAATGTGTTTTGAAATGCATTTCAAATCAGTGCAAATTACATATATGGTACAAGCTATTCGATCAGTTTAAGTGGTCCAATATGTTTAACAATTCCAAATATATTTGTTAAAATAGGGATTCGGAGTTAATTGCGTGACTATATATTAAAAAAAAAACATTAAGTGTTAAAATTTACAAAATAACAAAAACACTATAAAACCGTAAGCGAACTAACCTTAGTATAGACTTAATAATATCAATTTAAAACAATATTGATATCACCGCCCCCCTCCCGCGAGTACTGGCGTCGAGGGGGGATGAAGTAGAAAATCCTACGAACCGGGCCGAAAACATATATAGTGGCCAAGCCCCCCAGAACTTTCCGTAAAGCAAACAACAGCCAACTTCCAGCATAAGATAACTAATAAATTCAAGACTATCGTCGCTCTACTAATCTTATTTACAGCATTGACAAACCCATGCGAGTCGTACCAACAATCCAGTTTCTTACAAAAGTGTCCAGTAAAAATCCTTATCATCACCGTTACGAAACAATACCAAAACGTTTCATATCTTTCGATTTATCGATCACGGAGTAGTTAAGTTTGTATGCAATATGTCAACTGTACTACTTTCAATAATTCAAAAAAATTCAGAGGTATAACCAGTCTACGAGTTTACAAAGCAGTCTGTCTATAAAGGTATTTACTGAAGACTTAGAATTATCAACAGTTTTATGGCTCACTTTGGCACCGGCGATATCGTTTGAGCAAAACATACCCGCAGTTGCATCATAACGTTCACTACATTCACTGACACAGAGTAAGCCGTAAAATCTGTCTAATTCGATTTATCTCTCCACAATTTTAGGACTTCCTCGAAAGCATAAGATGCGATAGAAACGGTGACTTCGGTCCCCGTGTTGTTCGTAACAAAAGACGGGTCGAACGCATCGTTACGTTCGAGACTTACATTCAGGTTACCAGTCCATACGTGTCAAAGAAGACTGGTTCTCATGGAACAAAATGACTACCATAAGAGCAGCCGGGGAGCTCAATACGGTCGATAGCGCGCGGAGAGCAAAGTGCGCAGCTTTTTCAACTTGGTCACAAGTTTGTTCTGTTGTTTCTTCAGGTATTCTCTCTCGATCTCCTCTTCTCTAAGCTTCCGGCACAGAGCCGCGGCCTCGCGGAGTATGACTACTTTCGGCGCGCGCTCCTTGTCTTTTGTCGCCGGTATTTGCTTTTTAAGTTCATCGAAGAGGTTTTTGAGGCCGATTCGCCGTAAGCGCTCCATGTCGTTGTGTATTGAGCGTCGCTCGATTTCTGGGGATTCAGCTTCGGAGTCAGTATCAGTATTGGAGCGTCCTCGCCGCCCCGGACCCCGTGTCCGCCGACGGGGGACGGAGGCTGACGACATGCCCGATGGAGGTATGAGCCGTTTCCTGGCGGCCGGCCGAGGCGTTATCGCCGATTCCACAGTACGCTGTATATGATGCCGTTCCTGTACTGAAGGTGTCCGCGGGAGGGAGTCGACACGAACTTGTGACGTAGAGGCCAGAGTCGGTTGCTGCGTTGTGCCGAGGGATACCACGTCGATTTCCTCCTCTGTAACAACGGAGAAAACATTTAGACTAATGAAGGGAGCCTAAATACATTACTTACTAATGAGATTTATAAATAGTTTCCATTATCCATAAATACATTTCTCGTTAAGCATGTTTATGCAAAATCGCGTATAAAATATAAATACCTGAGTAATATGGAACAATTTTACTGTAAATTTATCGGTTTGCAAATAAAGCCCGCATTTACCGTTTCATTCCTCGCATACTTTCATTCATAGAGCGTTCATTACGTTCGCATCACCATAAAAGGCGGGCGATTGTCATAGCATCGTACATACGTATAGGTACGGGACTAGGTGTAGCCGAGCCGGGATGCGACTGCAGTAGTCAGGTGGGAGGGGGTGGGTCGCGGAGGGGGGAGGGCGTCGACCCCGTCGTACTACCGCAGCGTCTGTCGACATCGATCCAGACGCCTGACGTCACGGCTATTCGCGCCAAAACGAGAGCGCGTGCGCGGCTTCTGCCGCAGCGTCCGCACTCAATGGATGCCGGGTTATCAACCGGTGGACACGCTTTCCGACAACGATGCACTACGCACCCGATTTACCTTGAATTACCTGCGACGCGACCATCCTCTCCGGCGATTCGACTCACGTAAAAAAATAAACTTAATTTAGCGTCTCTACCCGGCCCGTCCGACCGGTACCATTGCTACGAAACCAGAATCATCAAGGTTCACTGGTTACTATGTGTACTGTGGCTATGTAAAAAGACAAATCGACTTCATAAAAAACATTCTGATGGGCTCACAAACTTTTTATATCGAAAATGTGAGAGACGTACGGAGTTGGTGGCGTCAAACGTGACTGCCTCAACACGGGCGTCTCTCTATTATAATCTACCTGCTTTTTCTAGAACCAAGGCCACTTGGCGCAGGGCTCCCAAATGAGCAGGATACAATGACATAAACTAACATAAACATAACACAATAAATGCCTGTAGGTAAACAATCTTAAACATCTAGGTTATCTCGATCTAAACCATTTTCACGTAATTCAAATCGAATGGAAACGCGGCCTGAATTCCGGTCGAGTTTGCAGTGATTGCGATTTAGCGGAAAGATTTCCGAAGGCGGCGTAACAGCTACGTGGTATTTCTATGAATGAGAGGTGAGTACAGTGGGCGTCGGGTTCCCGATCGCGTCTTACGGATGTGCAGTAGTCGTTGGCCCGTATCACGTTTATTCCGCGGCGCATGTTTCGCGGAAATCGCCGCATGCGACCGCACTATCTGATTACACCAACAAATAATTATGTCAGCGGCTTATTGTGATTAAAGGCGACCGGCTCGCCTTAGCGCATGCGCCATTAGAACACTTACCCACTGGTCGAGGCGAGAATTTCCGATTACATCCTAGGCACTGGAAATAGAAACTAGTTACGTGGGCAGCTGGTCGATTGCGAAACCGTGCGTTTCAGGGACGATCGAATAATCTGCAACTACGCTGTTTCGCAGAAAAAAAATAATCGCATAATCGCTTCAAGCGACGATAAATTTACACACCGACGCAATCTTTTTATTTGATTTCCGCATAGTTTCGTGGCCGCTTATCGTAGCACCGCGTCGATCTAATTTCGTTCTGCCTATCGGCGCCTGTCGTCAAACATAGCTCACATGACGTCTAAATGTAGGCGTGGTGGATTCATTGTATAGGGGGTCGATTTTCACTCGACGATTTTCTCTTTCCCTGGCGCCGTCGCGATTAACGGTCGCCCGAGAGTATTTGTTTCAAGTCTGCGTGTAAGCGATACGCCCGGTATTGTCGCGGTGCGCCGCCGGTCTCCGGTCTAGTGCATATCTATTATATCGACATCACTCGAGACACGATTCTCAGATCCGCCGCCATTCCAATTTTAAGCGTTACCAGAGATAATCCGCTTTTTATTGTCCGTCCGAGCGACCGGTATACGAACGCAAAAACTAGCTAGCTCTCTCCGTAGCGAGCGTCTTGCAGTCTTTGTCAGACGAGAAGGTAAGTTTAAAAATAAAGTTACGTTCCGTGTCCAACCGATGGAACGCCGGGTTCAGAACTCGCCTTTAATGAACAACGCGGAACGAAAAGTAAATAACTGCGTGATGTATATTGATAAACACAATCAGCTGAACGTGCATCGCCAGCGCGAGACATGATTAGTCACAATTTCTAGGTATCGTCTCACCGTGAGAAACACTATGATTCATAGATTCGCGAAGTTAATTGGGTACGTTTTTAAGGCTAGACAGTGCAGATGTTCCTTAAACAGTATCATGTTTTGATATATTGGATAACTTGTCCAATTACGCAACGGAATGTAATGTTATGTTTGCAAACGTTAATGTAATGGGCGCGGCGGAAACTTTGTAACTTGGAACTCATAGAGCAAGTCGTAGAAAAACCCTTAAGTGGTTGCGAAACGGTCATATGAGCGGCTTTTGCAATAAGCTGGCTTTCCAATCATCGTATCATATTGATATTCTATAGGTTTTGCGGTCCGTTGAAATCGGAACGTTACCATACTATGTTGTCTGTTTCAATTAGCGATCGAGTTTAACTGCGTCAGTACGAAATTTGTCTATCACGCTATGGGGAAAGTTGGCACTCTCCACGGATTGTTTAATTAAGGCAAGAGATCTCTAACATTAATTACGGCAGACTTTTAATGGGTAAAACCCTTACAATATAAGAGGCCATTAAATGCTCGACTCGAGTAAGTGGCTGCAGTGCAAACAAGGGAAGTTCAAGGAGTAGTTGGGCGAAATTTTCTTTCGACAGTAATTTAATTAAGTCGGTAACTTAAGTTTTGGTTTTGAGCGGTGATTGGCAACTTTAGGTTTTTAGGCATATTAACTACAGCTGACTTTAAGGGTAAAATAATTGTAAGGAAATTTGGCCTTCCAGTGAGATTTGAGTTGTATAGCTCGTCCTTCCACAATGCTACTTTAGGTCTCAGTTCTCTTCATCAACTCAAATTTTAAAAATAGCAAACGAGCATGCAGCCCACCTGATGGTATGTGGTTACTGCCGGTCATGGACATTTGTAAGCAACTTTATATAGAACATGGTTTCTATATGAAATCATATGCGTTGCTACTCCCGAGGACTGAGAGGTCGCCTCATATAAAACTGAGAAATGGCGAGGAAAGAAATGGACCACTGATGTTTCAGCTCACAACTAGTTCTTGTTGACTTGGCAGTTGAATTTCGAAGGGTTCGACCATCATTAAGACAGGCGTCAAGAGATTGTCAATACAGGGGTTTCAATGGGTTGCATGGCTGTCAGGTGTGACCTGAGGGGCTGAGCACGCTCCGCCGGGCACGCTCCGAGGCCAAGTTCACTGGCATTTGAGCGCGATAATTAAAAATTATCGTGACGTGCACGCCGCTCACGCCATCTTATATAGGGTGTTTCTTATGTAGCGTTTAGAAGTGGTTGATCGTTTTTTTTAAGTCAGAAAAGTATCGTTAATACTACTACATTGTAAAAATCAAGTTATGTAATGGAAAAGTTCATGTTTTTTTTTTTTGGGCAAATGTTAAAAGGAAAATGAGACATTTCGAAATATAAATCTAAACGAATTAATGAATGGAAAAATGAATTAATCAGTAACACATCTAAATTAATTTAGATTCCCGCGTAATTAACAACTAAACGTAAATTAGATATGGATCAGTGTGTCGAATTTTATGCTTAAAATACTATTAATTCACAAGAAAAATAATAGCCAATTTGTCTACAATATACCGCGCGCATTTATGAAAGAAATATATATAGGTATATAAGCGATTGAGAATCTTCTTATTTCCGTAACAACCTGTATATATATGTAATCCGTAACTCCGTAGCAACATGCATAAACGTTATTTCACATTTCAGTAGCAGCCTGTACAGTTGTATACCTATTCCTCATATTTTCCTCCGGAGCAACATGTATATATGAATCTGAGAATGACGGTACGTCTAATAATTAGTTTGGGTACTAGCAGATACGAGTCGTTGCTTATAATTTTTATCGTAAACTTTCTTATTATCCCACGGAACTATAAACGGAAACCGCTTAATGTTCATTAATTAAAGTAGACTCCGAATAACGCCTCATAATGATGAACATGACGGACGAAAACACGACTTATTAGATCCGGTTCTTGAGGTTCCGTATGGGAGTATATTATTAAGTCTACGTCGATCGCCAGACCGATCCTCCTGTGTACTTAGTTTAGGGACCGTTTGAAGTTAAAAGTTAGTTGAACTTTATTATGATGCAGTCTTAAAACTAGAAAAGTGTATACACATACACAAGAAGAGATATTTCAACTTTTTTTAACAGACTTCAAAAAGGAGGAGGTTCTAAATTCGTCTGTATTTTTTGTTTCACAGTTTATACTACAGCAAACATGCGTCAAACTTTAATTTAGAAAGGTTAACTATAAAGTAAAATAATCAAAATAAAAAAAAACCCACAGCGCATAAGTCGTCTCAAAATTGGACATTTTTAAAGTTGATCAAATATTTCGTGCGTCTCTAGCAACACCGAGCAGTTTTTTGTTTATTACGCAATAACCCAAAATATTTCAGTGTATATTCTATAAATAAATCAATTAAAGTCAATCCAATATTGATATACAAACAAATCATAAATGAATAAGTTTAGTTGTCTCGAAAATTAGGTCAGCGAACAAAAAATTAAAGAAAAAGCAAGCGTATCCTGACTGTGAAAGTTAAACATTTTTTTGAAAACATATTTTTAGTATAAAGTAAGAAAGTAAGATTTCACTTAGTTGCGTATACTAAATATTTAAGGTGAACCCATAGATTTATCTCCCGTCGTCTGTACTAACATAGTTACGCGAGAATAATTTCATCGCAGCCTACACGCTGTTATTTCTGGCCTATTACGCAACCGAGAAAAGTCGGTCACCTGGCCGGTGGTGGCCACTCGAGGCTGGGTGCTCACTAAAACTGGCGGTGGTAATTTATGGCGGCATGGATCGATTGGCGGCCTTGGCGAGGTTCGCGGAAGTTCATGGGCGAATCATTCTGCCATTGCCCAATTGGGTATTAATAAATGGAAGCGCCTCACACCGTGGGTTGTGGGTACAAACTTAAGGAAGTTGGACGCGCATCACTACATACTATAAAACAAAGTCGATTCCCGCTGTCTGTCCCTATGTATGCAGAGCTTTAAAAAATACGAAACGGATTTTGATGCGATTTTTTTAATAGATAGGGAGATTCAAGAAGAAGGTATACAGGTATAAAACATGCGTAGTATAGTATAGAAACTGATAATTTAAGAGCTTTCCAATGTGATGTATAAAAACACATTGTCTGTGAACAAAACGTTTGAAGACATTCTGTAATATATTTAGTCTCCGTGCGAAGTCGGGGCGGGTAGCTAGTGAAATTATAAACGAGTTTTACTCTTACGGACAACATGAACAATTAATTTTCTTTTAAGATTGCGTAACATAAGAAACATATTTTTCAGAACAGTCGAATTATTATCTATATCGAATTTCTAGATATTTCTACGTCCACGTAGTCAGCGAATACTAATAAGGTGATACCTACTATAAAATGACGAACAGAATGTTTAATGGAGGCGTAAACGGTTGCCAAGTTCGTCAATTAAAATACAAATAAGTGTGTATCAGAAATTGTAAATGTCAGTCAGACGAATAAAATCTTAACCTATACGTTTCCGTTAAAAACAGGTATCGGCGTCATTATTTTTAATATATCGGTTACATTGTATCAATCGGTACCACACCCATTGAGTGAAATAACCAGAAATATTCTCTTAAATACCAGACAAACCAGTCTATTAAAATCTCTACATATAAATTAGACTGACTGTCAATCTGTTTATAAAAAATACTAAGTTTTTTTTTTAATTATACATTTTGCATATTTTAACTTTTTCATGTCTATTTCACATGCCAATTTTGAACAAGACTGAGCGATGACTGATTAACGGTGCAATGTCGTTTAGCATTTTTCCAAAATTGTCAAAATAATTTGCAAGTACATGCCTACTTAAATCAAGGGCATGATGGTAGGCAATTAAATATATGGAATTCAGCTTAATAAGTATTACCGTGTCTGAGTACACGTGCTTTTTATCCGAGAGTTCTCGTCCAACACGAGATGCGACACGTGAGAGATTACGTGTAGTGAAAACGCAATACTCTTTGTTGATCCGTCATAGTGCACTGCATGCCACTACTATATCAATAAATTAGAGGAAATGTGACTAGGGTTGTCAACTTTATATTAAATGCTTTTTTATTATTTAAACATACATTTATTTTTGTTTTCTTTTTGTTTTCTACGCCTCTAGTTACCAATTGTAACATAAAAAGTTAATGTAAATATTTTTGTATATGAAATGAAATGAAATGTCTTTATTTCGCATAGGCCTACGGGGGAACTTAGAAATTGTCAGTTACAATAATTTCTTACACTACCGCCGGATCGGATATGTTGCGATCAGATGCCGTGAAAACGAACCCGACCGAGTCATCAAGTCTATTGCTTTGCAAAACATCTCAATCACAGTAGTATTACTATCTAAAACTAACTTGGTTGGTAATCACATCATGAAGTTCAATTTCTTATTATGTATTTTTTTAAAGTTGACAACCCTAAATCGACACTGCCAAGGACACCAGACGAAAATTCGCCGCGATGTAAATTAAATACTCAACGAATAATATTAACATTAATTTTATTACTCCCAAACCGATCGGTGAGATCAAGGTGAATATGGAAATTATCTCGTTGCCTAGCGTGATAACTCAGCTAAGACTTTTTCGTGATAAGACAATACAATTTGTGTTAGTATGACACGTTTCGTTATCGGCATTGATAGTTGATTCACGAAGGCCAGCGGGAGGCCAAAAAGGTTTTTTACAAGTACCGTTTGTTTTTATTTAAAACGTACTCGCATTATGTAAACGAGATTGCTTACTGACCTATTTCAACCCGCGAGTCCGTGATAGCAACTGATACGTAATGAAACTGATAGCAAATGATATTCGTCGTCAACCCCGTTATTATCCCACTGCTGGCCACGGGTCGTCTCTCAGAATGAGAGTTTTAGGCCACAGTCCACGACGCTGGCCAAGTGCGAATTGGTATACTTTACACACCTTTGAGAAATCTTTTTTTTACAGTATCATGCAGGTTTCCTTACGATCTTTTCCTTCACCGTAAAGCAGTAAATAATTAAATTCTAATAAGAACATCATGTTAGCAAAATCAGTGGTCTGGGATTCGAACCTCGGACCCTCGATTTACAGGCCGATTTCAGCTATTAGACTATGATTATACTATTGCATAGGATCAATTGAGTTGCGTAACGATATATTGTCTATGGTGCTTATGTGGACGAATAAAGTTTATGGTTTGGAATTTGGATTATGATTTTTGGCTTATAATAGCTACGTAAAGAGGTTCCGGTTTGACGTTGAAAACGCATGCGGCGTTCTAACTTAGTCCTCTTTAGACGCATTACATTTATATAATAAAAAACATTACATTTGTATTTTTTTTTCAGAAATTTGGTTTATTGTTTATAATGGTAACGTTACATGTTTTTAACAGCAAATACATAATGTTATTTTTATTTAGAATCTAAAAATAGTACTTTAGTGGAATATAAGTCGTAAATAACCAATGAACCGTGCTACTTCTTCTACGCTCGTTATATTTAATCTAAACCCATATATTAAATCTAGACAGTTGCTATATGTGACAGGTATGTCCACAGACTTACTAAGCAAATAGACTTCTTACAAAGTCTGGATAAGTATATGACAACTCAATGTTTGTTTTTTATAAGCGCATCGCCTAAAATCCTAATGACATTTTTCACATACGATGTATTTGACTGATGTTTTACTAGAGTGTATGTGCTTTAGGAGTCTATTGTTAACTTCGTCTATGGGCTTGTTAGTGCAAAGCCTAACCTAGGTTAGGTTCTAAACTAGTACACGGCAATATTTAGGTCGTAACTTGAAGTACCGAATGGAACCGCGCAAATTGCTTTAACTACGCGCCAGAGGCCATTTATAACGATTACTACTTCGACGACATACTTACTAAGTTTATCAAAAACGAATACGATTCAATTGTTGATACAATAAACTATTTTTTATGCATATTTAAGAATTTCGTTCATACTCGGTGTTTTTTTTAAGTTCCGGGTTCAATACCCGCCGAGACATAAATAATAATTCTGTAATTGTTTTCCTTACATTTAGTGCAAAATCTTAGGAACGTCTGAGACTAAGTTATATAACAAGTTAAACGCTGCTATTAAGTTTATGAATGAGGAAAAACGTATGAGTGTTAAATCACCGCAGTAACTTTCATACGAATCTGTTGCTACGGCGAGTACATGATGGCAGACCAAATATTTGTGGAAGCGAATTTGTTTTAACTGCTCCACAACGTGACTTCATTTGTATGAAATAATACGAGGTTATTTCCCTTTATTAATTAAATGACTTCTAATATGAATAAAGAAATAATTGGAAGCGGATAATCCACTAAAGCACGAAGGACTTTCATGGACACGATCTTCAGAAATGAAGAAACGATACAGATGAAGAATTAAATGACTTAAAAACTGTCAAATAGATCTACTTTAAAGTTTGACTCATCGGAGATCGAAATCAGAATGATGAGTGTTAGGAATAGAAAGAAAAAACATCCAAATCTAGAATAAATATTTAAACGCATATGTATGTTAATAATATAGACCAATTTTGACTGCAACCTTAAGTTCTCCGAAAATCTATAATAATTACAAGTAATTAAGTCCATCCGCCACTGGTACAAACAATAACAATACCGAAATACGATAAAAATCAACTAAAACAAACAAGACGATGATTAAAAGTATCACATAATTTATCTTAGGATCATAAAGCTTAAACCTTTAATAATTCACTAAGTTTTTTTATTAATAATGACAAAAGTAAACTGACGTTAGCACAGTTCGGATGTGTGGCTCGATGTTTAGGGCAAACCGGATCTGTTGCCCTGAATTGCCCTTAAAGAGACGATCCATTCAACCCAGCTGTCCCTAGCGGGAATTTAAATGCCATGAATCACAATCTCGAGCAATCCGTCAAGATAAGTAGGTCAAAAACACCTAACCATATAAAATTGTTATTGTTAGGCTCTCTATATTTTAATATTACGTATTTAGGTTCTAATCCCAAGTTTCTAATATTTCGAAGTTTTACGCTTATGTGCCAAACGAACTTCTTGTTTAGTCAAATGTAAGGCAACATACTGAAGCTAAATAAATGAAATCATGAATCATAAAGGAAAAAGATAAATCCGCTGAGTATCTGGCCAGATCATCTCAGTTTAGCTCATGTTCATTGAGTTGGGTAAGAAAAATATTGATACTGACTGTAAGTGCTTCCATCGGCCTATATAATATAGAGATACACTTTATTAAATATTGTGCTAGTCTGAGGACGTTCACTCTTGAGTTTTCGCCCGTGTTCATTAGTTAGGCAGAAATTATAGACGTAAGATACATGGGTATTTATTATTTACGCCTAATTATGAACAGTGTCACACTACTCTAGTTTGAAGGGTAAACGAAAGACGTACGAGGCATCCCAACTTAGTCCCAGAGGTACGCTTGTGGCCGACCGCAGGACATCAATTCTATTTGCGGTTGATTACAAGACTATTCTGAACTACAGTGATTAATGCTCATTTGTTGCTTAAATATAAAAAAACAATGGCATTGTAATACAACAATACAAAGTGTTACTTTCTTAAAAAAAAAAAAAAAAACAAATTCGAAATACGAAAACATATTTTTCTAACAAACATAAAAGCGGTGTCAAATCGGATGCGCCTTAGAAGTCCGCAGTTGTTAAACGTGATTTATTATCTGTAGCATACATTCCGCGGTAAATAACGTAAGAGCGGCAGTATTGGCGCGAAATGTGACATTGAACGTACAAGCGATAAGCCTTTGCGCGAATGCGTCCTAGTGATGCGACGTCATAACGACCGAACATTTGAAAAGACGCATAAATAAAAACTTTACATATAAATGTAAACTGAAAATACATAAAAAAAAACACTGTACACAAACTTAAGAAAGTTAAAATCTGTTAATGACAAATAAAATTATATAAACAAACATGCTCAATATTATTCTTCTAATTAACCGACTGTCCAAAGGAAAAAAAAATAAAAAAGCTTTCTATTAGTTAGCCTATAATAAATTCTAGCTGTCATGTACACACAAAACCTAACTAGAAATCATTTATTCTAACTGGGAATCGAACCCACAAAACTGTTAAACTCGAATCAAAGTTAACCAATTGATGTTGGAACGATAAAATCTACACGCCTTAATCGATGTTTCCCAAGTCGAGCTGTCTATCAAATTGTCATCCGGCTAGACGCGAGCAAACCGGTCCCACTCCGCTCACTTCAATGAGATTCCATTTCATTCCGTTGCATTCTTATACGAGTAAGAGTAACGGAATAGACAAGGTGAGAACCGCGTTCCTTGATTTATTTATAACTAACATTACATACAATTATCTGCATATTTTAGTAAACGCATAAAGTATGTACTAAGTGTTTCGAGTACAACGTAAACAACAGCGGATAGGGTTGCCAGATTGTATATTTGTATACAATCGTTTAGTTTCATGTTCTTACATAGTTCCTTGTAAAATTGTATATTATTAAAAATAGCACTAATAAAAATGAAATATTTAGACTTTAATAACGACAAAATGGCGCCTCATTTCGTCTCAGTGCTGTCACTTCGCAACAAAATTATGATTTAAAACAACATATCAATTGGATTATCTTTGCATTTCTAAAAGATAATTCTTATTAGTAATTGAACTGACGTGTTTTTCGACATTTTCTGCTGCCCATATTTCTTGTTATTTTGTATAATTCCCAGGATGTTTTTGTGTTATTTATTTTACTTTGATAAATTTTTGTATACTACCATTTTATTAGTTTTGTATAATTCAGAATTTTGTTGTATACTTTGACTAGCAACCCTAGACTGGACATGCTCATCGCGACCTTACCCACTATCGCCGATGTAAGTGCAAAGTGATAACAACAAACATAGTAACACGTGTTGCATTGAGCCCGTCATTAAGAGGTCGCGATTTAATTATAATATGCTAATCCGTATTATATTTAATTTATGTTGACCCTTTTTGTTGGCTTGTCGACTTGGCTCTTTCCGCCTATTTCAATTGTTCGTGAGGAAATAATTATCGAATACTCGAAAATGTGTCACACAAACTAATTGTTAACTTTTGTTTGTTATTATACTTTGTTATTTTAATGCAATTGAGTATGTATGGCAAGTCACGGCCCATAGGCGTCTGTTATCAACCACAAATAACTGAATTACTATCTGTAATTAAAGCATATGCGTTGTTAGTTGCTACTAACTGTCAGAAACTGCTCGACACTGTCATAAGTCAAAAAACAGCCGATTAACAAAATTAATCACGAATTAAGTTCAGTCTGATCTCAATTGATAAAATTAAGGATTCGTCCGTTGTAACGCGATCACGTTTATAGCGGTCCAGACGTCGAGGATGTTAACCCTGGAGCGGTGGAGGATGCGACAATGTCGGCTGTCGGGACGTTAGGCCGACGCACTACGACCTGGCCGACCCTGCGTAACCTTTGGAGGGCAGGTGGAATCAGGACCCAAAGCCGCGTTTATATAGACATACATTGAACGTGATAAAGGCGTCCCGGGGCAGTCTACTGGTATTTTTACCTGATGTGGCACTAAGGTACCTGTACCTGTCAAATATTTATTTTTGATATCCGAGAAGCATGTTTGTTGTTTGAAAATATAATGAACCCCTTAATCATGATCAGAGTATAGTGCATCCATATGCCCCTAGATGGCGGTAGTAGTAACGAAACATAACACATGTCAAAGATTACTAACTATGTTACTACTACGTTTGAAATACTTTATTGTGCGACTTTTATAGAATTTCATCAATTATTTACGTGTTATTAAATGTTTTTAATTATTTCAAGAAAATAGCGCCAATAAGATCGCATATTTCTTTTAATTTATTTAAGTTTCATCAGACGTGTACACTATGCAAATCGAGAATTTTACCGCTTCACTAATTTGTTCAAAGCTTCAAGGTAATTAAAAATTTCCAAATTGACCCGTACAAACACATCAGGTGTCGTTCTTATCGACTAGTTGCAATTAATCAACTTTAATTGGATATGTCAATTGGATGGTGTGGTGTTTGACATTAAGGAAGGTTGGGGCGTTCAAGGTCGTGATGGGCGAAGGTTCCGGAAGGCGGGTGTCTAGACGCCGGAGGGGGTGGGGGTGGGTCGATACGCGCAGTTTCCCGCGCTCCACGCCACGCCTGCGTACGACGCACCCCGCTAGCCCCATCTTTACGTCCTTAAACCCCAATTAGACTCACTATCCCAGTGTACTTGTATACGATTTTTTAATTCAGCCTGGATTAGGACGCAAAGATTTCGATGGGCATTTCTTTCAACTAACTTTTCTTGTACCAATAAGTTTGAAAAAACCGTAAATCAAAGTTTATTTCAATTGATCCAATGTAGTTTTGTATTGAAATAAACGTAACTAGCATTTTTACGCTATGTATCCATAGATTTTATTATGTCAAAGCTCTCAGATTTTACAATAAATAACGAAAGATCGCGTTCAACCCAAAAATTTCGATGTCGCGCGAAAAAATCTTTTAACATGAGCCCAACTAGTTACTATTTCCAATTTACCAAAGACAACATTTTTTATAAAAAATTAATAAAACATCTTACGAATACGCATATCTTATCTTTTAATCTTTCATAACTGATTAATTGCATAAGCACGCACACGAACAAGGAATAATTACGAACACTACGTGACATTCCGATGCGTTTGGAAAATTTGTATCTGATACATTTGAATTGACATTTTCGACAAGACCGACGTGTTACTATGTGAAGTTGCGTAAACCTGTTATTGGAAGACATAATCGAGAACCATCACGGAATTAACGACATTATCTTAAACGACGTAGCCCGACTTTATTATCTTCTCTCATTCCACTATTACACTCACCTTCGAAAATATATTGGAGACCTTAGGCAGATTTTAGGGAGACCGTAGGGAGAAATATTAATTTATAAAAATGCTCGAAAAGTACTGACCTGATTCGCAAGAGTCAGAAGGTGTTTGCACGCCGAGGCAGTCGAAGTGTTGACGGGCGAGCGTGTAGGAGTGGTCGGCTGCGACCGCCGCGGAGTCCCTCAGGAGACGCAGGGCCGTCCCGGCGACGTCCACGGCGTGGCGGAACTGGGGCGGCTCGTCCCCGTCCAGCGAGGGCGGCGTCTCCGGCCTCGGCGGGGACATATCCCGTCGCAGCAAGCTCTGTCCCGGCGTGGTGGTGATCAGATCTGACGGCACGAACGTGTTGCTAGGATGCACGGAGTCCGCACACGATCCAGCCCACATGCAATCGTGGTGGACTATGTTGTCCTTATGGTCCTCCGGAGTATCCATTATCCGCCAGTCCACCTCACTGTCCGACATGATGTTCGACATGTCGGCTGGCGGCACCAAGTCCAACCTCTCCGCTTCGTACTGGACTTGGGTCCAGAATTCCGATGTTTGGGTCAACTCCATGGACTCCTCGTCCAAAGACTCCCATATGTTGAACTGGAATAGGTCGATCGGCGGCGACATTTTGTTTATAACTAAGACTAACTAATTTTAAAGCTAAGACGAACTCGTCGATATCACAGGGTCCTCTTATCACAAGGACGATGCGCGCGATGGGTTCCACGCACACCGTCTGCAACAAAAGAAAATTCAAATTCAGTAACATTTCGAAAATAATTCATCACATATTCAAAATATTATACATTGATTTTTAGACAAGTGTTGCAATGACTCAGTATCTTCGTAGCTGAGATGATTAATTGAGAAAATTTAAAACTTTTTCTTCTTTCTCATTGTGATCGATGAAAAAAAAAACAAAAAAGAAAATATAATAGACAATGTTCTTTACATTTAATTCAGTTCTTATCATTTAAAACTGTTGATGAATGATTTGTAAAACGGCATAATATAATAATATCACCTTTTTACTGCACAAGTCGATGAAAGAAACTATCACAAACTGGTCCTATTGTGTTCGATTTGGAAAACAGCCGTAATAGTTTTTAGCGTAAAATAAATGAGCTTTGTTTAAGGGTAGTGACCCCGGTGTATTTACAAACAAATCCCGATCGAGGACTGCCAATTGACACTTAAGCAGGAAGTGAACAGTGCGAGACCCGAAACTAGACTGAAGTCTGGATGCCAAAACGAACTGTTTTAAAGGGTACATTGGCCTTGGAGACTATCCCGGTTCATCCAACAATAAGTGCACACCCCCGCCATTTTTTTTAATTTTCTACCTGGCCACTAACCCATCGTTTCCGCGAATATTTTGTCTGTGCCAGGTAGTCAGAGCTGTTTTTGTTTACAAGCTCAAATGGCGCGAATGTATGTTTACCAATAAAGCGATGCTACGCGTTATTTTCCCGCTATTTTATATTTTCCTTATAATAACATGTACTTGTGTATTTATAGCAAATAGCTATTATTTGTATTACATGACGAATGTAAATCATAATACCGCAACAAAATTAATGATTTATACCTACACAATAGATTATTTATTGCACGTGTAAACGACTACATTTATTCAAGAACTTCTGAAGTATAATTGCTTACTTAATAAATAAATTAAATAATGGTTGCTTAATATTTTTCTTATCGTTAATGGACAAAATTAAGGAACAAAATTTTAATTTTACGAAATAGAAATTAAATTTAAACGATTAGTTATGTAAATAAATTGAAATTTCAGCTCGTGTCGGTATATCTAATTGCAGGTTAATGTACAATTATGTAATTTTTATGGAATTTTATGCATTTCAGGAGCCGATTTTTCGTAATGCGATAGTTTTTTTAGGAAAGTGTGAATTAAAAATCAATAACGTTTTAACATAAAAATATTTCGTAATAATTAACAAATATTAAAGCAAATATAATTTATATTACAATAATACACTAAAACACATTTTTGTAATTCAATGTAAGTAAATATTAAAATAAATGCATTGCAACTATGTAAGTGAAGCATTTGTAAAAATAATGCGAATTTTATATTACATTCGCGTTAAAATGTTGACATGCAGTGTAAAACGAAACGAGTAATTATTTGTCTGCAAATTAGTATTTACAACTACAAATCTCGCTACGTTCACTATGCTATATAATGCAAGTACAAGTTTCACAACTGAAATCTTCAATTGTGCAACACGCAAATACGTTTAATAATATTAGTAAACAATTGCGACCTACAGCCCTACTTACTCGCCTTCAAGTTAATACTTCAACAACATTAATTTACAATTACCCGCTAAAATTCGAAACCTTAGAAAAAGTTAACAACACTAGCAAAGCATCTGTTGCCGGCTTTACAGATCGGATATTGGACGTAATGGTAAAGATCTTCTTTAATAACGTAGGAATTTGGGTGCCGGCATTTCGCAGAACCGTCACCCAAGCCGCGACTCGTACCGGCAACGCCCTGCCGGTCTCCGCTAAAGAATATCTCTATACTTATCTACCCGCACTTATTGAATTCCAGTGGGCTCGACTACGACCTAATACTTAATACTACACCTACACTTGACACTTTTCTAAGCAAATATCTTAATCACTCACCAAAAAGTTTGTGCAAAACGCAATCCGGCCGCAGCCGGCGAATTACACAATTTTACACAAGATTCTTCAGAATCTTCGACAAAGTTTTTTCCGTACACACTGCGTAACACTCACTGAAAATATGCGGTCGGTTAAACGGTGTAAATTAAATACGGTACTTCTTCCGAGACCTCCGATTGAGTTTGTCAAACACTGAAACATTATTCGGGTGCCGGCCGGTTCTAAGGAGAGCCGCGCGTGCTTTTCGGGTGGCGCCGTGAACACGACTAACGAACGCGGCGCGAAGCGGTGAGTAGCGGTCGCCGGTCGCGGCGCTCCGGGCGCTGACGCGGCGCCCGCCCCGCACCCCTCGCCCGGCTAATTCTATGCCATTCACGAAATACTCTGAAAATACACCTCGTCCTGCTGATTACTTCGCGTCCACATACTCTTATGACATTCTCTTACACGAAATGTGACCACTCAAGAGTGGAAATGGAGCAGATTCGATAGAAATTGACAGAATTGTCCGGCGTCTCGCGCGGAGGGGTACTCGAGGAAGGAAATCAGCGCAGCGGCATTCGAACACAGACGTACATTTCGTATATGTGTGAGTTTCGTGATATATACATACAGGCGCGGTTTCTGAGTTTCTGTGGGAGGAAAATCGAGCTAGCTAGCTAGGTTAGCTTCACTCGGCCGACGGCCTTCTCGGAGGGAGAGTGTATGTCGCTTTGTTTTTTTCACAGCTGCCGATATCGAAGCTAGTCGGTCGACATTCCTAAGGCGGCGGCTTATGGCGCGAAGCAGAAATACCTGAGCGATTCTGATGAATTACCGCGCATTATTTATTGTGGAGCGTCTGCACTGCAAACAATTAGCTGTAAAGTAAGTTAGTACCTGCGAGCCGAAGGGCCTAATAAAGTAATGGATTATGTTTTCCACAAAAGTTTTAAACCAAACCGTAATGTTAAATAGAAACTGCAGGAGGGAGATCCTACCAAATTACCAGTTTAAATCGGGAAACTAGTACCGAGATATAAATAAAACGCTGACAAATAGATCATTTTGAAATAAAGATAAGTTTATAGGTGCAACCACAAAGTAACATGCAGTAACTGATAAAATAAATGTATTCCGATAATTTAAAGTAAACTTACATAAAGGTACATCACAATCCAGTTACGTTACCATTTGTGATGAACAGCTTGACCTTTTTATCTGTGTTCATTAAAATCATAATACAATTAAGGACATAAAAAGGCTTCGTAAATTTTTAAATTTCAAAAGTCCGGAAGGCTCTCCACTGAGCTTAAAGCGCCCTTCAACGTTTAAACTAATTAATGTTTTGTAAACTGTGTGCGCACTGAAGTGTAACTATTTATAACATCTATTAACGTAACCAGTTATTGTATAATATTAAGGTAATACATAGTAATATTTGATAACGAAGGGTTTGTAGATAAATCAAAAGGTTAAAAAATATTATCGTTTTTTTTTTCACTTTTGTAAAACTCGTGGAGTGAAGTCACATCAAGTACAATGCATATTTACAAGATTATTATTTAAAGTATACACTGTGCTTAACTAATGCGTTATGACAATCAGATAAGAGTGATTTTACCAAATAAGAGGAAAGTTTTGCGCGCAACTTTATGATAAATGCACTAATTCTAGATGAAGTAAGTCTACAATAAAAATGTCTTAAATGAAAAGCAGAAATATTATTTCTACTAAGTAATTGTTTGCTGCAAGTTTTCGAAATATCACAACAGATGGCGTTAGATGTAAATCGCACCTTGTAATATTTTTAACACAATATTCCAACATTCCCTCGTTACTTTAATCATTATATTTTTTCTATAGCATTAGTACCTATATAATATTCCAGCAAAATATAACATTATAAAATAATAAGATAAATTTTAATATACTTAAATGTAACTAATCGTATTGAACAGTCTATTACGTAAAGTGACGACTGCACGAACTTTTCTAGTCAACCCCTAATAGCCAAATGGATATACAAATGTTTTACTAAATTTCTTATAAGCTGAATAAAGTCGGTATTTTGCACATCATAGAGCACTACCACAAACATTTGCATAACATTGTACATTAATGGTACACGGACGAATGTAAATGATATATATACATTAATGCATTTTCTGCTAATTCTCGATATGTTATAATTTGGTTCTTTTCTATTATTATTGTTTTTATTCCATCTATCTATCTATCTATCTATCAGCCCTTTAAAGTCCACTGCTGGACATAGGCCTCCCCTAATCTGCGCCACT
>DWNE01000977.1:0-24233 GCA_018249875.1 Cecropterus toxeus | reverse complement strand
GTTCGAATCCCAGGCATGCACCACTGATTTTTCTAAAATGATGTGCGTATTAGAATTTAATTATCACTGCTTTACGGTGAAGGAAAATATCGTGAGGAAATCTCTAAGAGTGCACATCTAAGAGTTTTCATAAAAAAAAGAGTTTTCAAAGGTGTGTAAAGTCTACCAATTCGCACTTGGCCAGCGCGGTGGACTATGGCCTTCTTTTTTTTGGTAACGGGGGGAAACCTTCAAAAGGTACATCCCAAAACTCTCTGACTCTGAGAGAAGACCCGTGCCCAGCAGTGGGACAATAATGGGTTGACGATGAAACGATAGTAAGTGGCCACTGCCGGCCATGAACTTTTGTAAACAACCCTAGATAAGTTTTGTTTCCTTGAAGTTGGCCATGATGTGTTTCTTGCCCTAAGGATTAAATTGGAACGCTTCGAAGAAGTGTCTCTATTTCTCCCTTACCACATCCTTCCAACAAAATACAGTACCATTGACATATATATAAATATTACAAACATATTCTGTTGCTATTATATGGTAAAAGTAGGATTGACGGTGTGCCTCCAGCATTGAACTACGAAAGTTCCTATTACTTTCTTCCGCCGTATTTTGCGTTACAAATACATATCTGCTTAGGTTCGTTGTCATTTCAATAATTAAATTTTCAGGGGCCATCCATGAATTAGATCACACGAATTTTATGATTTTTTGACCCCTCCCCCTCCTTGCCACATGGTCACATTTGTGCGACCTCCCGCTCTCAGTGTGATGTCACAGATTTGGCAATCTTAGTCAATGATTTTTTTAAATTAGAACAGCAGTTTCGAAATTATATTTGCATTTAAATCATTATGCAATAAAAAGAATATTATTGTAGCATAATTTATCCCCCGTCTAAACGTGTGACGTAATTTATGGATGACCCCACATCAGGCGTTTATAGAAAAGGCGGCATTTTATGGAAAAAAATATAATTTATAATTATTTCCACAAAAAATCACGCTTGTTTGAAAAGTTTTAATGTAATGTTATACATTTCTGTTTTTTTTTTAAACAAAAGTAATAATAATGATATTTATGTCTTAAGTACACCGTTATTTAAGAGTTTAAAGCAACGTCTCCTTTAGTTATCATATAAGAGCCATCCCTGATAACAAGTGAATAAGATATACCTAGCTATATGTAGGCGCATATGTGCCAAGTACTTCGGCAATATTGTTTTCTCCAGAAATTCGCACTTGTCTCCAGTTGATATGAAACACAAAAGATGTCACATAACGTATATATAACCAACATGAATATCATTTCCTGACAAAATGTTTTATACAAAGTTATTTAAAATTGTTTTTAAAGTTTTTTTTTAAAGAGTTTACAGTGTTTATATTTTTTTTATCATTTAACTGCGGGGAGGTTCATTATCTACGTCGGATTGAAAAGTGCATTATAAGCGATTACATTATAGTTATTATTACTCAAATATTTTCATCAAGGCTTTGTGATTCACTGCTTACGATCTCGTATTTTATAAGACATACAATTTAAAATAGACAGTTAATTGTGATCTTGGAAAAATAGTAAAAGGAAAAATTATGGTATCAAAATAGATATTGAGAAAAAAAATAACTCACATTATTGTACTTTTCGTACTTATGTTTTTTGTACAATAAGCTATATTTGAGGACTAAAGAATCTAAACGATTTATAGGTAAATGTATTAAATGTGTAACACTTATAAAAATAAACATTTTGTGTACAAATGCAACAAGTAGTTCACGCATACCAAGTACCCATAATTATTAGAATACACGCTCGATGTATGTTTTAAGAATAAAAATATTATTATAGTAAATGTATCGAATGTGTAAGTAACACTTATAAAAATAAACATTTTGTGTACAAATGCAACTGAGAGTTCTCATAAAAAAAGAGTTCTCAAAGGTGTGTGAAGTCTACCAATTCGCACTTGGCCAGCGCGGTGGACTATGGCCTAAAACTCTCTCATTCTGAGAGAAGACCCGTGCCCAGCAGTGGGACAATAATGGGTTGACGAGTACAAATGCAACAAGTAGTTCACGCTGCACCAAGCAACCATAAATATTAAGATAACACGCTCGATGTATGTTTTCAGAATCGACATATAAAGAAACGTATTGAATGTGTGGGTAACAAATAAAAAGCGAGTTAAAAATAAACATTTTGTATACAAATGCAACAAGTAGTTCACGCAGAACAAGTACCCATAATTATTAGATTACACGCTCGATGTGTTTTCAGAATCGAAATATTATACAAACAACTACATTGTGGTATAATCACGCACACTGCCACATCCCTATGTTCATACATACACAAGTACATACACAATGTTCCCTCAATAATCCACACTTTTACCCCTCTTTTCATAGGTCGCTATAAAATTAACATAGAAATGTTGTTGCTTGTCACAAAAAGAGGTATAAACATTATGAATATGGTTAGTAGGGATGTACCTAATGGCCTTATCGTCTGGCTGTGCTGTCTAAACAGATTTTGTTGCTAAATGTTATGAGGTTCTTTCAGTCCATGATTTTAGACTAATTTTTATCGCGGAATAGATTCATTTTAATATGTTACGGCCTACTGCTACTACTACTACTACTACTACTACTACTACTTTCCTTTTTAGTTCGAGTCTTATTAATTATAATCTATATTTTGGAAATTAACAAGGTCGAAATACCTTATTTTACCTGTAAATTGTGCAGTCATAATATTTATTAGGATAATATCCTAATAAATGTTACACCCATCCATCCTTTCATGGTCCACTGCGGACAAAGGTATCCCCTAATGGTTGTGTAATAATAACCGCACCTGGCATAAGTGTGAAGGCCCCAGTGGATGTTGATCTGGACGTTGATGATGACACAGGAAGACGTTGCTTCCCATCTTCTGGCTTAGTTGCCTCCTACGCCGAGATGAAGTGGTGCTATTCAAGGGATACCGCACAGCTCGAATCTATACTTCTTTACTCAATATTATAAAGCAGTAGAGTTTGTTTGGTTGAACGCGCTAATCCCAGGAACTACTGGTTGGAATTGAAGAAATCTTTTTGTTTTGAATAGTAAATTTATCGTGAAAGGCTATATAACATCACACTATGTTTGTTTGTTTTTAATCGATTATTCTCTAATAAACGCGGACGAAACTGCGTGGCACAGCTATTCAATTATAAAGCAAGATGAAATACATAAAATCTGCATTACCAAACCATTAATTATGTCTTCTATCTTATATTTAATAATCCGGCAAATAGTTATATTTCATTTAATGTTAACGATTATTATTCGATTTTTACCTTTGTGGATCGGATAGCATGTACAGGCTAGTTAGTGGCCATCCCTTAACAGATGTTATCAAACCACCTGTTTCCATGAAAATTTTACATTAGTAATGCGGTCGCGACGGAAATGTGTATGTTGCTAAATAGTTTACTAATTATTGTTCATTTTATTAATTTGAAAAGTGATTTCTTCAACACATATAGGAGCAGTTGGTACATCGTATAGCTAAAGTTTTCTTATCATCTCTTAGGTAACTTTCACTTGGTAAATTTATCTTTTACGCTAATAAGGCGATTTTGACTGTAGATATATGTTTTTTTAACCGCTAAGGCTCGGTCCGTGAGCCGGATCGCACAAACGTCAGAGCATTAATCTCGGACGCTGCACAGTCATCAGAATATAATCAATCCGAGTCGGCTTCTGATTTATAGCGGAATGAGACGAATACTTAACCACGGTTTTGGCTTAAGGACTCTTAAGGCGGCAATTCTAATCATCAATGCCGTCCCAACTTTTACGTTTATGAAATGTGAATTTAGTATGATTATTGGTCTGGTTGAGGGCTTTCTTCCTTCTTCCTTCCTTATGACGCTTGATTTTACCAAATTGTCATGAAATATGTAAATACGTTTGATTTCGACAAGTCAGAGGTAATCTCAGACTTGAATCCTTAATTGGCTTGTACCACATGACAAAGACGAATGGAGGTATCTCGCACATATTTTCAAAACCGAGAAAGCGGATTACGTTTAAGTCAAATACAAATCACCAGTTTTTAATCGCTGGACGACGATAGACTACAGTATTAGTTGTAGTTTCAAGAATTTAACTTAATTTGTTCAAATTCTGACTTGTGTTAAGGGTGTTATAAAAATATAACGATGCCAAAATCATTTATAGATAAGCTATTTTATTACATGATAATTAGTGAGATACTATTATAAGATATTCATTTCTGAAATTACTTCTACAATTTGAAAAATATTATAAAAAAACGTAACCCGTGTAAAGTGAACTCTTACACAATAATACTGTGTTTTATTAAGATAATCGAAATGTTTTCATTTTAATAAATTGCAACGCTCAGTAATAAAAGAAAGTCAGAACTTTAATGAACTGTTGAAATTGTTCAGTTATTTTAATGTAATACTTTTCTTCTTCCATCGCTTTTAAATTATAAAGTTAAAATATCAGCAGCTAAATTCTTTATATACAGTTTCTTGCAATTTGTTTCCATGATATACATGTAGCAATATTTCACGTAAATTCGTTTCGAAACCCTTCGGTATAATGAGATCAAACATAACTTGAGGCCTGACTTATGGCCGGCAATTGACTCTAACCTTTCGTATAACTGCGTTTGGCTATTTCAGCGCGATGTAACATAAATAATAAATCTCTTCGTATTATCGTATCGTAGGATTTAGACTATATTACCTTTACATACACTTATAATCGATTTCTAGACACAACAACAACTTGACTAATAATTTCTGCCGACGCCCTTTTGTAGATTTTTTTGAAGGTAATAATAAACTACTAATTTCCAATTATTACTATAACTATAATTAATATTGTCAACAAGTGAACAATCAACTTAAAATCGAATATTGCTATAAAATGATCTATTATAATTCGAATTATCGCGCGGAATCGCTATCCGTTGATCTGTTCTGGTTTATTTACGATCGTAGTGACGTCACCTCGGTAATAAAATACAGCGAATAGCATTTGAGATATCCGAATAGAAGACTAAAAACTTTGAATTTTAAATTATAATTATAAAATATAATTTGTTTTTATAAGTATGAAGCCATTTCATATACTTTTACATTGTTTCAAACAAGGTGCGTAATACACTATTAGGGGAGGCTTATGTCCAACAGGCTCCCTTAAGGCTGATACATGAACGTATACACTCGCGCTATATGTATTATCGAACAATATTGTAGGGTCTTATGTGTACACAAAGTCGTTATCGATTGATATAACGATATTTTAATAAGATACAAACTCTCGGTTTTCGATCTCAGTTCCCTTAGTACGAGTTTATATCCTTAAAACAATCATTGTTAATGTTTTCCTACCTTCTTTATATTTATCTGACGATAAGGCAGACGGGCTACCTGATGGAAAGTAGTCACCGTCGCCATGAACATTGCCTTTGAAGGACAGTTCTTTTTACATCCGTCTCGGAACCTCAACCTTCGGCGAGTGGTGCGATGAAGAAATGGTGATGGCACCAAATCAAAAAGTGCTCGACACACTTACTATTGTATAGCCGTTAGAATACGCAGGAAGCTATGTCCCTTCGCAGGTTAAAAGGTTCTAACCTATCGGAGATCCTTTGGTCCTTTGGTACTAAATTCGTACTAGGGTACAGAAAAAATTGATAGACATTAATCACAAGGAAGTCTGAAAACTTTATTATTTCTACCATAACGTTGTTTGCTATCAATATATGATTCAGTTTAATTAAGCTGCAGTGTCGGACGGGGTATGCGCTTATTAAATTTTTGCACACGCTCTTTTCAAAGCGTCCACGATAAACTATACCTCCATATTCGTTTGCAATCAACATATGTACATACTATAGGTACACTCTACAAAGCATTTTTACCCGCTTGCGTGTGAAGGGTAATGTTTTTCGAGCTTATGTGTGTTTGTTTGTATGTATCTTCATTTCTTTGGCATGCGCTACAGCTCAAACGACTTGACGGATTGTGACGTATGATATATCATTGAATATTGACATAGAATTGTCTCAGTCTGGAACGTGACATAAGCTATATAAGTTTTAAAAGTGACGCCTGGAAATGGAGGAAAATGGGGGGGAGGGACGAATTCTTTGACTATTTTACTACAACACGGGTATCAAACGAAAGCTAGTAAAACAACCAAATTAAAAATATGTATTATGTCATATTTTTACTTGACCATTTATACAAAAACTCATGTAAGCGTTATATTAAATAAAAAAAATGTCTTGAGCAGTCGGGTTTTTTGTTTTAATGTTTTTGATAGATACATAAATCATTTATTCCACACTTACAAGTAAAAAAAATATATCGTATATACAAATGCGAACAAATAAAAGAGAATGAAAAATTTTTTTTTTTAATTTTATCAAATTAGTGTATTGTCATCGGTCCTCAATAAATCTACAAAGTTTGAACGAAATCTGGCCGTTTAAAGTGGGTCAAAATCGCGCCCAAAGAAGTCGGTTACAAACAAACATACAGGTGAAGCTAATAGAAAGCGTGTAAAAACGTTTATGTTTATGTTTACCTTTGTATTATACAAAAAAACTCCGGCAGTTGCACTTCGGGAGTGGCGACAGAAGTGAAAACTTGAACACTACGTGTAGTTTTTTAAATTAATTATAAATATAAAAAAATATATACATTAATTAAATTTTAAAATGAAATTACACATTACTTATGTAGGTACGTACAATCCACATTTACTATACTCATATACAGTCTTGGTTACGGTAACAGTATCGCAAGTTCAATGGATTTTTCCCATCTCAAAAATGTCCAATGCGCCCAAAGAACCCGACATCCGTGAGCTAGGTCAATGGCTACTGCCTAATACGAGTCCAAAATCGCTTTCTTCGTTCCGTGGGCCCGCATATCCGGCGGCGATCAGCGTAAGACGCGGAGGATGCGGCGAGGCACGTGCCGAGGCCCGCGGGCACGTGCTCACCGACACATGGGGAAAGTGCTAGGGTGTTTCACCGGAGTTGTAGCTAAGCGGTGGTCTAAGCTAAGCTATGAAGCGAATCTAAGCTACTACAGAAAATCCGGACCACTTGCCACCATTGGTAGTTGTACGTGGAAACATAGCCTAGAAATGGCGCTTAGATTCATAATTTGTAGGGTTCCATATTCAAAGGCTAAAACCGGAGGGAACCCTATTACTAAGCTATCGCGGTCCCTCGGTCCGCTTGCCCGTCTGTCCGTATCCTGTCAATGGGCTGTATCTCATAAACTGTGATAGCTAGACAGTTTAAAATTTTCACAGATGATTTATTTCTGTTGCCGTTATAATAACATATCCATTCATCCATCAGCCTGTCGAGGTCCACTGCTGGACATAGGCCTCCCCTAAACAGTAATAACATATACTAAAAACAAAATAAATATTTAAGGGGGCTCCTATACAACAAACGTGACTCGCACTTGGCCTTTTTTAAATTATTTCTAGATTAGACTTCAAATACCTTTAACATTTTGTCGATACTCAGCCATATCCATTTACTTTTACGGCACTCAAAGCAAATGAAAAGCAATTTATAAAACACGTTTAACTTCGAAAAATAAACCTTATAATCTCCGAAACTAATTTAATTGAATTCAAAAGGAATCACGCTTCGTCTCCGAAGACATCACTGATATTCTTAGACGCACTCCATAATAGGATAATGTTTGCTATCTGCCTGCTGAAGAAAAGCAGACATCAGCTAACGATATTAGGGGAGGGGGCTCCAAATTGCCACACTCGAGATAACGAGTTTATTAATTTAATTAATGCCGACTCAGAATGGATGTATCAACGCTTAATTACGCTGTAGGTTGCGCCCTTTGTAGGGTTGTCACTCAAAAGCGGACTAGGTTATATTTTGGAAAATGGTCAAATACATAAAATATACATTGACACGAATATGTCAAAATATGTTTGGACATGTGTCAATATACATTTGTTAAACGATAAAATTTTGACAATTGTGTTTGTTTTTTAAATAATTTCAAGCTTTTACGTTTGACTTCCTATTCCCATAATATACATTTTTTTTAATTCGAAGTATTAAATTATTTAGTAATTTTTGAAAATCTATACTATATTTTAATAGTATAAAATTGAAGGGGCTTTCTTTGTTTGATTGAACGCACTACTCTGAGGAACTGGATTTGAAAAGATTAATATTGATTATAGATATCTATGGGTGGCAAAGGTCACTTACCATTACGTAAACATCCTGCTTAATTGCTATTTGTATTTCGTAATTTTTTTAAAGCCGTATAATTATAATTTTTAAATCCGCCATATTTTTTAAAACTACAAAGGACAAAAGCCGAACAAAAGGCGGAAAAGATAATTCAAATCAAACAAAGATGTAAATATTTTATTAGTCAGTGGCAACCCTAGTCCTAAGTTATCGGGCCCTTTGAGACATGTTAATTAATTTTGATACCAAACCATTGCTAGGAAATTTGGCAAATTCAAGCGAAATTTAACGGTGCGCACATACCTGTATCATGTGAACGGGACTGAACAGCCTTTGAACTTAATACAATTACGAGAACGATTTTCGAACAAAGTGTAAAGGGATGTGTGGTACGGTAGACATACTGGTCATGTAGGGGTCACGGGTTCTAATTCTAGTAAGAAATTTACAAAGTGACCGGGAGGTACCACTTATTTCTAGTGTGAAGTGGCTTTTGCGTTTCGGTGGAAGGGTGTGGTTGCCGGTTCACACTTATAGGAAGACACCATCTTAGTTCTCAGGAGTAGCAATGCTGTGATTGACTTCAGATAGAACCTCAGTTCTATATGAAGCTTACAGATGTCCACGAGCGGCAGTAACTACTTACATCATTCGACTGCGTGCTTGTTTGCTTCTTAGTTCCTCTTTTCAGCAGTAGCACCATCTTAGTTGTCAGGAGTAGCAACGCATCTGTGATTTACTTTATTGAGAACAAGGTTTGCTGGTTGCTCGCAGATATCGTTGGGTGGCAGTCACCACATACAGAAGTAAAAATGGCACTTTGTCAGGAATTTTGCATTTTATATCCACGCCTTTTGCCCAATTATTACTGTTTAACGCTGTTGTGTTTTGATTTTCAGGGTTGGCGTTGCCTTATATTTTTGTCATTCGGTGTCGTGTGTATGGACCCTTACACCGAAACAAAAACTGCTCCACGCTATAAATAGGTGTGGCGGCCGTAACTTTTGGAACTGCACCGGCTATACCACCTTTCAAGAAATTACAAAGATAAGTAACTACTTGTCTTTGTAATTTGTTAATAATGCATGGTTCTAAACTTAGAACCATGCATTATTTTTAAAATATGCCCATTGCCGAAGCTACGGGTGGTAAGGTACTTATCCCAGGCAACCCAACTTAGTCTTCAGGATTAGCGACGTATCCGTGGTCAAACTATTTTTTTGTAAAAATGCAGTAGCTAACGAGCATGCAGTTCACACGATGTTGAATAATAACTGCCACCTATGGTCATCCATAACTACTTCATATAGAACAGGGGTTCTATCTGAAGTCGATCACAGATGCGTTGCTACTCCTGAGGAATAAGATGGTCGGCCCATACGTAAGTGAGCGGGCAACCACATTATTCCACCTCACGCAAGATCTGCTTCACGCTAAGAATAGGTGTTGCGGTGGTACTTTTCCGATTGAATTACGTTGGTTCTACCACCTTCGCGATAGTCTATAGTTCATTACAGATATCTATGGCAAGAGTCTTTCTGTCTGTTAGACTGCTAATTTGCTACTTTGATAGAAAAAACCTTAAAAACGGACAAACGATTGTTACAGTACCTTCCGCCCTTTCAAAAGGGTTTACATCAATTTATTTCTCGACTCCACGTTGATTTATCGTCCCTTCCTACATTATTCAAAGGACGTCGGTGTAATTCCAACGTCGGACGCAAGCAAATCGAGTCGCCATTTAGTGAACGACGGAACTACGTTGTATGCCAACAAAATACCAGTTTGTTCGATTTGAATTAGGGGATACGAGGACATGGTTTAAAAGGAAAAGTCCAAACTTAATTTGTTTTGTTTGTAGATCGAAGCAAACGAGCATGTCCATCTGATGGGAAGTGGTTATTGCCCATGGACATCTGGAAGCAATATTATAAAGTAGGGCTCCACCTGAACCTCTGTAAGCAACTTCATATTAAATAGGGGTTCTACCTGAAGTCGATCACAGATGTGTAGCATAGCAGCTATGCTTACTCCCGAGGACTAATATGGGCGCTTCGTATAAAAGTGAGTCAACCACCACACCCTTCCACCGATACGCATCTGCTTCACGCTAGAAATTGGTGTGATTGTGGTATCTCCCCGGTCCTTAAGAAGAAAAAAGTATGAAAATATGAAATTTTACTAGTAATGTTACCTAACTGATGTGGCTAAATCCTAAACTTAACTAGCTGTACCGCACGGTTTTACTTACGTTTACAAAATGTACCTTATAAACATACATATAAACTTGTAGACAGAGTAAATAGATTTGTGCGAAATAAAGACTTAACTCTTATGTCAGGATACGAATCTTAAAATCTGTTGGTTAGTATAAAATATAATTGAATATACGTATCAGTGTCCGAGTATTTATCATGTTTACGGTAAAAACCAATTTAAGAAAGCAAGATGTCACAATTTGGCTAAAAAACAGCGCTAAACAAAAGTTAATTGACGCAACCTCCCAGGAGCGTCGCACGGCTGTCCATTACCCCACGACTCCATTATTCATGTCGCGGTAACAAGCATGCTAACTGTTTACAGATCGTACATTTTTCTGAAGGCACATTACTTGAATTGATGACGCCCACGGATGATTTATTGCGAGCTGCGGGCGCTCGCCGGCCCCCGGACTAGGTTCTGCTCGTGACTGCAATGTTAGCTAATGTCGCTACAGTTACGGGTTTATTGCAGTAATTACTAAATATAGATAGTCTAGGGGTCAGATTTGCATGCGAGGAAAACACAAGAATCTGATGATTGTACAAATGTATGGTCAGTAGTCCTTTCTTAGATTCTCAGTTGCACATAGGGATTGTTTAATACTTAGACATCCGCGGATGCAGATGCGGATGCGGATTATTAGAAGTTCAAGCAAGTACAACAAAAAAACGCGAAGCACGTGCCTCTTTTGCTCTTTTTTACATGACATGTAGTTACTTGTTGATGTGAATCTGCATCCGTAAAAACTCCGCATTGATTGATGCGGATGTAAATGCGGATGCAGATGTCTAAATTAATGCGAATATTCCGCATTTGCGGATGCGGATGCGAATATTCGTAACAACCCTGTTACATACTATTTAGAAAACGCTTATATCGTTAACAGTTTTTTGGACTGTTGGTCATTGATTGATACATTTTTTTTCTGATTTTTTTTCATCATTCTTTTTCTATAACAGCTGTATTGAGCATTGTATTTTGGTACTTTAAGTTGCATTTTGTAATAAATTGAGAAGATCTATTTTAGTCTGCGGTACTATCTGAAGGGCGTAGCTATGGGGTTTTGTTAAGGGAAGAATCCAACAGCGACGATTGGCCAAAAAACAAAGAAATTAGTTCTTCTTCGTACCTTTTGCTAATAGAGGGGAGGAGTCTGAAATAAATAAACTAGGAATTTGTCAACAAAAACCACAATATAGGTACTTTTTTCTCGTCTATGTGTCTAAGATAAAGTTTAGACACTCCTAAGTCCTTCATCTTATACACGTGATTTTACAAATAAGTTGAGGCGATCACTAACCGTCAGACTCATTAGATTCAATATCAAAAAAGTTCATGCAATCTGCTTCTACGTACTCAATAAATAATTGCAAATTACTGCAATATTATGAGCGTAAACGCAGGCATATGTTAGTTTTTATATAAACCGGTTGGACCATATTCAGTTAGAGAAAGCGGGTTAAGTCTTCTAAAGAATTTATACCGGAAAAGGGCACAAGTAGTGGTCAAGCTAACTCTAGGCCTTGGCCTGCCTTTGACACGGTTGAGGCCTCTTAGCTTTCATTTCAAAACTCTTCTACATTTGTAAGATGGAAGCAATTTTTATAGTTTAAAGTTAAATACGAAGAAAGTCAGAAATAAAAAAGATAAAGGTCTCATATTTATATCAAGTGGTTATTAAATTATGGAGAAGAATAAGTATTTTGGGTCTTTAGTTTAGTCTTTTCTCCGCCTCTATTATCATTTCGTCTTCGGACGGCCACTCGAATCCTGTTATTTTTTTACTTAAAGCCTGCAAAATTGATTATATTTTGTATCTCACAGGTCCATACCATAGTGCGGAGTTAGATTGAGTATATTCCTACCCGTGGTAATATGTGGTAGTAGCAAACGAGCAAGCAACCCACCTGATAGTAAGTGGTTACTGCCGCTCATGGACATTTGTGAGCAACTTCATATAGAACAGGGGCTCGATATGAAGTCTATCACAGATGCGTTGCTACTCCCGAGGACTGAGATGGTCGCCTCATATAAAAGTGAGCCGGCAACCGCACCTTTCCACCGAAACGCAAGAACTGCTTCGCGCTAGAAATAGGTGTGGCACATCCTCCCATATTCACATTTATAAGTTAATAGGTAAATTTACAAAAGATGACTTTAGTCAAAAACTAAATAAAAACTTCAGCATCAATTTGTACGATGTTCGTAAACAGATTGATATGAGTCACTGATTCATACATCATCATTGATGTGAGCTCAATGTAAAGGGCATCTGTTAATAGCCTGCGTCTGATTATGTCTTAATATCGGAAACTTAAATTCGACATTTTCCTGGCATTAATATCATAATTATTGTATATTCTCTTATATGGCATTCGATGCAATCTTCAGAGAAGATTGATAGCAATTTTCTGTGTATTTTTATAGATTAACTGTTAAAAACAAGTTAACGTATAAAAATATAAAACATGATTGTATTGTTATTGCTATTTAATGTGAAATCTTTTTATAGATTTGTATAAGTTTTCTAGAAGGAATTACATCTGATCATCTGCGTTCTGCTATGGAAAACGGTTTCATAATTATTTTTTAGTAATTTATGTATCATTTTATAGACCCAAACCACTTCTTTTTTAATCGGCCAAATGGGAGTCGGACTCTTGCCAAAGAGTTCCGAACGAATTATCTATAAAAAAACGATCATATTTGTTGTATGGGAGACTACTTTAATTTTTTTTGTATTTGTTGTTAAAGTGGCAACAGAAATACAACATCTGTGAAATTTTCAACTGTCCAGCTATCACGATTCATGAGATACAGTCTGGTGACACACTGAGGGACAGACGGACAACGGAGTCTTCGTACTACCTTACCAATTTTGGGAACTAAGATGGTCTCTGCTTATTTAAGCAACTTTTACCGGAGCTTTCTATTATAAAATTTAATAATGAAATTAGCTTATTAGATTTATAATAGAATATTGGTACGTGATAAAAACATACATACCTACTGCTATAACTGTAAATCATATAATTAAATAATAAATAAATAGATAGATATGGCACATCAGTAATCTCAAAAACTACAAATACTACCATTGTAATGTCACAACATAAAAAATAGAGATAATTTAATTCAAAATTGCATTATTCAATTTCCAGTACACTCATACTTACATACAGAGCTTCTTAATCAAGTATAAAAACAAATTATTATTAAGTACAATGAAATAAATGGATCGTTATTTATTTATGCAGTGCATCCATAGTGACATGCGCGTGCAGCTCCGAAGACGAGAAAGGCCAGACACGGCGAGCACGCGCTATCCAGCCACCAAAAACGTAATTTATAACTACATTTACCCGCCCGCCGGACAACTTCGTCCAATATTAATATCAGCGTCAGCATCATTAAGAAATTCCTTTTATTGCGACTTTAAATAAGTCCGTTCGCCGATCGCCTTTATTAAAAGAGGCTACCTTTCTCCAAGGTTTTGCAACGTCGCCCTTCTTTTGAAGCGGTTTTAATACAACGTAGCAATTTACTGTGGTGCGCCAACAAAAGAAATTCTTATCACTTTTTGTTGTAATTTTACGCGCTTTTCGTATTCAATAATCACTTAATCTGTGGTGTTTTGGGTAATTTATTGGAGGGTTCGATCAGTTATCTCGTTCGTAACAATCGCTGGTTCATCAGCAAACAGCGTCCGCGCGAACCGGCCGCGCCTATAATGAGGCGGGCGTTTGAACAACTGCCGCTACAGATACCGTCTGGGGAACGGCTACTCCACCTTTATTTGAAGGGATTATACGAATAAATAATGGGGAATTTTATCGTCCATTGTAAAGTAAAGGTGTAAGAGAAAATCTTTTGAATCAAACGCACGATTTTATTTACAGTTCGTTATATTCGATCTATGTACATACTGTTGTGTAAAGTAATCGCACGCTTCACAAAATAAATAGTCTTACAAAATACAAAATATGATGTACCCAAAATTTCTCATTTGCATACATACATAAATATTTTATATATACAGAAGTAAAAGGATGCTCTCTCACTGACTTAACTATAGCTAAAACCATGAAATGCGGACAATAAGTTCATTTTATGATGTAGACATACACTAAACAAATCTTTAAAGATTTTCCGAGTCTAAGTAGTTTAAACGTGAGTTTTATATTATTCTGTATTATTGACCGTAAAAAGTCACAGGCAACAGTTAGTAAAGTAAACATACAAGGCAAACTATAATAGTAAATTTGTTAAAACATTAAAACCCGACGGCATCAAAATGAACTTGTTGTTCATATTGATGTAGGTATATTTAATTTAACTCTTATATGAGTCGAAATAGTTTAGCAAAAGTATTATGATACATATTTATATTTTTAGGTTGATCTATTTACTAGTTTTCATTTTATACCCATATTGTCGTAATAGTAAAAAAAATCGTGCCTCTTTTCCCCTATTTCCAAACGACATTATATATATGTCAAAGAAATGGACATACAAACAAACATACATACGTACATACGCTCGAAAGACAACACCCTCCTTTTGACGCAGTCGAATAAAAATAAGCAATCACAGAAATTATAACATTAAAATAAACTCCATTGCAACTGCATTGAATCAAACAACATAATAAGTCAAGGCTTTCAAGACAAAACAAAAAAACCTAATGAAATTTTAAAGCAATAACACGTTGTAAGTTTTGTGAATCACACTACCGGTGTCGGTCGACAAGACGCTTCGTTTATTTGTTTTATTCAAAACGTCTCGACACGACGCTCCGTCGAATAAATCATTGGATCCTTTACGTTGTAACACTATGGATCTTCCTAAACCTTTTTTATTACGGCTTTTTTATAAAACATCACAATCTCATTCAAAGTACAATTACGAAAAGAAAAAACAAGCTTTTAAATAAACTACCGAATGAAAAGCAAGTGAGATGGGTAATATTGCGACGGGTCCCTCGTATAAAGAGACACGTCAAAAAATTGATGATCAAACTGCTCGAAAAATAATAATAAGAACTGCTTTAGCCGCGTTTAATGATTTTCTATAGGGGGAAACTTATAAATTTGCGTCATCAACATACTAATGATTAACTTTGTACGTTAATCATAAGTATACTGATGACGTATGGATTTAAGTAGCTATGAGTATAGCCACAGATAAAACTATAGATACGATACCTTATGTCATACTGATATTAGACAGACGACAATTTGTGAAAATGAATACATGAATGAATGTTTGTTACTCAAGCCAGAACGGTGATCGTGGTGGTGATGGTGGAAGTATACCACTACTCCCACCATCACCTGACATCTGAAGTCGGTGGAGAAAGTGATGATGTTGGTGATGTTAGCGATGCTTGTGGTGATGGTGTTGATAGTAGTAGTGATTATGGACAGACCATCCTTTGCCATTTGCTAGTGTTGTTGGTAGTTGTAGAGTTGGTTTTTGAAGTGAATGATTCTATAGGCGCGTTAAACGGTTTTTATTAGGGAAAAATCTTGGCTTTGCATCATCAACATGATTATGTTTAAGGCGTATTTTATGGAACAGAAATAAAATATTCAAAACGACATAGAATAAAATTGATATGGATATGATTATACTGATTAAAATGATGGTAACTATTATTATCAGGCAAATTTGAATTGCATCATTGATCAGTCAGTGAACAAGTATTTTGTTGTTATTATTAACACAGTTTAAAATACTTTAATTATTAAATAAATTAAATTTTACTTTATTCCAAGTCCAACGATAATCATAATAAGCAATCAAATCAAAAGTGATCCTCGGGTCAAACATAAAATACTTCATCTATATGTTTAAGCACAATTTAAAATATTTTCATTTTTAAATAAATTGAATTTCACATTGCCCCAAGTCCAACGGTAATCATAATAAGCAATCAAATCAAACATGATCCCCGAGACAAATACAAAAGAAAAACTCCATATTTTTTAATTTAAAAAAAATTAGCAAAGAATATCCACAATAGTCGAATGCTCATTTCCGAGATGTAGCCTATCCGAAGGTCTGCCGTAGCCGCTTTTCGCCAAATTAGCCGCATCCGCTGTCACTTAAATTTGAAGCGTTGAATTCCATAAAATATGTTTCCAACAAATACATACTTATTATTTTACTGCCATTTACGGCATTCCTATTTGTTATTCTACGTTCGATACGGTCGTTTTATGTACAGTAATGCACTGACACCTGCCTTGGATATGGAGAGCTAACAAGACTTTTCCTACAATTAACTATTACAAAAATGAATACATTAATAACCTACCTACTATCGTCTACATACTAGCATTCGTCCCCAACTTTGCTGATCATATTATATTACAAAGATCAACACTATCTGTGTTAATTTTTATATTTTTTATTTCTTCCGTACCATGATTAATGGCGTTCACATTTTACACACCTAATACGGGTATCTTATAGAATATAACAATAAGTATGCAATTAGCAATAATAGTAAGTGTAGTAAGAGTTAAAAAATAGCCTACAATTTGTATTACATATTTTTATGCTAGTATTTTTTGAAGACCTATGGGTGACCCTGTGTTACATAGTATATATAAATCATAAGGCCTGTTGGCTAGGATATCCCTGTTACAAAGCACAATTTATTCTCCCAGCATGCAGGCATTGCAGGTATTCTAAGTACTGCCCAGACTGCCGTATCACCGATAAATGCTGTGTATTAGATTATTCAAATGTGCCTGACTAATCTTCCTAGTATCGATCGCGCATACACATATCACATATTGTCGGGCAGTAACTGGTTTGACCGCACAGCGCCCTTGAATTACAAGCAGTGACACCTTGCAACATCTGACTCCCACAAAACTCTTATCACATTTAGCATCTCTAATTAATAATTATGTCAATGAATAATTACTGTAATGTAACAACAAACTTCGATAGGACGTTACGTTGCGGACCTACCGGTTTGTAACCCGCATTGTGTTACGCAAAATGGCCGAAATTCTTATGAAAATTTGACGTCGATTATTTCACTCTCAGAAACAAGTGCGCGTTACAGGTCTAATTGCGTCGAAACTGGTGCTGTTATGTAAACGAATGAAATAACAGTCGCTACGCGGATGAAAACGTTACGCTACCAAGGTCCCGCCCTAGTCTTTAAGGTCCGTACACCAGACCTCTGGTACATTGCGACTGAACGCACTCGACAACAATATTTGATAATATCCTTGCGTTTCAATCTCGATAATATTAATCGCAAATTACTTGCCAGTGAATAGACATTTAGCTGTAGTGGCAATGAGCCTGCCACATCGACCGAAGGACCGATAAACGATGGGAAGAAAGGTCCTCGAGTGACGACCACGTTTAGGCAAAAGGAACACAAGCCGCCCCCGACTAGATGGACCGATGACCTGAAGAAGACAGCGGGAACCTGTTGGATTTAGAAGACACAGGACCGGTTGAGCTCTCTTTGTGATGCAAACTTCGGATGCACCTCCACTATAATAACTTCTACTTAATAGTTAAGGAGTAAATCTGAAGTCCTTTGTTATTTAGACTCAGTTACATGGATCGTTACGGTGAAACTGCGGTGGCGGGTAGCAACCGTTGACAAGCACTAGTGGTAGATTAACCTATCTACCATACGTCTAGTTCATTTTTCTTTTTTAGGTTCCATAGCACAACACACAATACTAACTGTATACTAACGCACCGAAATTTGCATTATTTGTCATTTACATAAACTAACCACTGGATTAAAAAACCGCATATCGCGAGTACCTGTAACATATTTAAATGTACCTTTCGGAGAATTTCGACAGTTAGAACTTCCTTATTATTTACGGTCGGTTGCGGAAATCTATGGACGACAGTAACAACTCAACATCAGCTGAGCTGCAAGCTCGTTATGTAGGTACCTATTCATAATATAAAAAACTATCCTTAATATGTATATTATAGTCACTGCATCCTCAAGGCTCTGGAAGATTGATAATGATCAATAAATATTGGTGCATAAGTTTGCCCTTTTGTGCCTTTACTATTTTAGATGTGTTACAATAAATATAGTTTCTATCCACTTAAAGGTACTACACACATGAGACTGAATTAAAAATCTTGCAAATCTCAAGTAACCCTTACGACGAATAGAACGAAACGAACAGTGAGCAAGGGCCTTTACTGAATGAGACCGCGAATTACCATGGCACTTTATTCGCTCTGGGTCACATGATTTTTTGTAAAAGTGAAAAAATCTGCGCTGCACTTAATGTCAGTGGTTCACGATAATTAATTGAGGCCTCCCAAGTTAATAATTCGAGCAAATAAACGTTCTTAATGTTAGCCTTCCCACAGTCGCAGCATGAGTGTGATTCGAGCGATTCGCGGAATTTGAGCCATTTAAAATTTGCTGGCTACTGAATCGTTTTTACGAGAGATCCAACACGGATGCCTCTCCATTGCGAGGTAACGGAGAGATTACACCAAATCCTACAAACTACCTGTTGAAATTCCATGTTCATTTCTATACTCGTTATCAAGTTCTTAGATATCCGCGTTCTACGAATAGCATTGATACTTAAAATCCATCGTCAAAATCCCGTTCCAGAATGGATTTTACGTAAATATGAATACTTGTTTGTTACTTCAAATGCAACAATACTAAAAGAAACGAACATGTTAAAAAGACCAAAAAGTAAGCAGTAAACAGAAATATGTTTTAAACAAAACTTACAACTCTGAGATATAACGACGGGTACGATACGATTAATTTGTACCTTTGATTAATTGAAGCCATATTCGTCGATCCTTTTGCAGCGACCCTGCTCGTCCCGTGGCAGGGGTGGCAAACCTTTATGTATTCACGTGTATTTTTTAGAGAAATATTTAATGGGGCCACAGACGTGCCGTCAAATAATTTTGAGTTCGCGATTACTAGTATTATTGTAGAAATATTCTTAAAGTATTGGCGACACAAAAAAAAATGGTCACCAAATCTAAACAGTCTTTGACACCGTTGTCTCTACGATTTGACGACCAAAAGTCGCCAAATCTAAATATTCTGCTTCCCCCTACGCCCAGTCGTCGAGTATCCTGGTGACTCACGGGCATAGGTAGGTAAAGATTTGGCGTATCCAAAATATTATGTCGTATGCCATTGGTTAACCATCCCTGCCGTAAGAGCACGTGAAAATAAATTAACCGTACTCTCGTGTTGCTGTCATGTCAAAATTGACGGGACAAACACGCACAATCTTGTAAGTCACAGTACCTTAGCATTTGTATCTGAAATATCTTGACGGGGCAACATCTTCACAAACGATGGCCGAAGGTAACGATATAATTAACAGGTAATAATGCAGTATTCCCATATGTAGAGTACTTGTATAATCGTATTCCTACCAATCGTCGAGGCGTTCGATGTCCGCAACTCCGTACTTTTAAAAATGGAGGAATTCGGTGACTGATTTGGGATTGCATTTATATTGGAAATAATTGGTAGGAGTATTTTCGCTAAGCTCAAAATCATAGAAAGTTCAATTTAATGTCGATATGTCTAACAGGTCACGTGTTCGATGCCCGGTGAAACCAAATAGCAAATGATCTGGAGGTGTCCATATGAAGGTGTAGAAAGTACCTTTTAGTTTAATAAGTCTTTCAGTTTTTTCTGCTTATAAAAGCAATATTGCACACTCATATAATCAGATTGAACGTGACAGTCAAAGCGATCCAAGTTAGATCTTAAGGGTAGGAACAAAACTATGATCGCCCTAAGCTATAACCGCAATCGTATTTGGATCATATGCATACAGCATGCTCGTTTGTTTCTAAAATTTCATAAAAAATAGCTGTTACCGGACGCCTAGCTGATGTGAGACATAGTGTTCGTACAAGTAATTTGCATAAACGGCAATATTGTGACAGAATCATAATAAGAATAACGCCATCTACGAACAGTACTTCGCACTAAGTCGAACTAACACCGCAGCTCGCTTAGATTTGTTCGAAACCTAACAGTTTCGAAAATGAATAACAATGGCGCTAAAATAAATAAAGTCAAACATCGCCACACCAAAACACAAGTTAACGTACGCCTAATAAATACTTCACACCAAAAAAATCAAGTCCTTTGAAAAATAACAAATAATTCTGCCTAAGTAAGAGTAATTCAATGCTTCAAGTGACATCATTTAAACGGTTGCTTAACGGAAATTGAAATTATAAAATGGTAAAATTCCACATACTCAATGAACAAATTAATTAAAAAATTCCATTTGGTTGTTTAAAATATAATCGCAATATCTTTAACCGCTCCAATTTTGACATCTAGTTGACCTTAGGCTTCCTATTTGACCAACGCTTTGAGGCGAATTTCGGAAGCCTAACTAGGTGACTTTAAACTGCGTCTTATATTATTAAGAATATTTTTTTCGGCAGTTGCTGTCAGACGTTTTAAATACTCGTATCAAAAATAAAAGACGAATAAATGTAATTTGACTTTTAAACAAATAAATACTACCAGTGCATTTATATTATGTGATTTTTTTAATAACTGTAATTAGAAAGACAATATTGGTTATATTTGAACTGTCGTGGGTTACCTCAAACTCATTTTTAGGTTAATCTTCAATTGAACTGACTGAATTTCAATCCCAAAATTTTGTTTTTTATTAAGAACGTAGAATATAGAGGTTGTTATAAACTTTTCATATTACGAATACCTAGGTTTCGTAAATATTCAAAGTCAATTAAGTGATATCGCTTCTCTTAGTAAATAATGAGTATAGCATACGCCGGTTAAATTCGAATTAAAACTGCACACGTACACTATAAAGAACACTCTTGCAACGTCCTTAATTAAGGCGAAACGTCCATTTGTGGTGGATTATAAGATCCGATTTGATTTTGATTGATATTGCGGTACACTTGTTCGGAGAAGCCTCCTTCGGCTTTAATCTGAGGCTTCGAGTCAAAATTTTAACGAGAGCATGAAGGGATTAATTTTGACAACCATGAATGGGTCCGAAAAAAGGCTCTGTGAGCGTTAACTTAATAAATTCGACAGGCATTTTAACAAGAAGTTGATGTAAAACTCAACGGACTTTTATATACAGATGCATGAAAAGCGATGTTAAGAGAATTGGCTGTGCTCTTGTTGAATTTTAATTGCGTATAACTCTCCTTTTATCTCTTTTCGCCTTTCATCGCTTATTCATGTGAAAAGGAATAGTTTTCATTACCAAATTTTTATTCAAATCCATATGACTTGATGGACTTCTTATATGTCTCATGGTATAATAATTTTATTTAAAATAAAACCTTTTATACACGCACTATAAGTAATACTTATTTAAATTGATATAATTTTCGATAATATTAGTAACATTCAAATTAATATTAGATATTAGTTTAATAACGCTATCAGTTCTGATAGTATGTTGTTTTGTATGCTCTTTAAAAACAAGGAAATGGACGTATAAACCTTACATCAAATCTACATATTGCAAAGGACCCTGAATGTACCGTTCAAAGCAAAATCGTAGTAATTGTAACCACGACAAAGGATAAACGCAGTGTTCAATTTTGAAAGTGGTAATGTCAGTTCCGTCACATTAGCGACACGGAGGTAAGAAATAAGAGGTAGCAGGAACAGTTGACAATTCATCTCGGCTTGTCCGCGGGTCACGAGAAGGCTGCCAACGTTGTGAACTGACGTAAATTGTAATTTGAATAAACGCTATGGTAACCCTATAGACATATTATAGATTGTACGTTTTTTTACGTTTTGCGTTAAGTTAGGAATTATAATCAATGATGTGTTATCAGTATGTCAAAATATTGTCTATACCTGTAAATTACATTAAATGTTGTTACGTTGTGACAATTTTGAGAAATAAACTGCCGGGTACTTACATTATTTTCAACGATTTAAAACATGCGAAATCCAAATATACATTTGTTTGAAGTTTTTGTCATTCACCAACTTCCATAACCTTTAGTTGCTTTTAAAAAAACTGTTATTTTTTTGAAAATTCATTAAATTTTCGAAACAATATCAATTTGAACGATTTGACGATTTTACCTTTATAAATTAACCAAAATATTTGCAAAGTTGACGTCGACCGTTCGACTGGGAAACAACAATCGCGGAAAGCCACAGACATTTAGTACGATCATAACTCGAAATATGAAGAAATCCGTGCATGATTTATGTACCGTTAAGCTATCTTGAATTGACGAAAATTGAAGAATAGTGGGCAATTCATCTCGATTTGTCTTCAGGTCACGGAGGACGCGCCCGTCGTGACTTCGAGCCAATGTTGGATGCCGACAGCACCGCAAAGACTACGCTAAATCTGCAGATGTTTTGAAGAATCGATTTCAAATCTCAAAGACAATCGTCGAAATATGGATACAAACGAAGAAATCCTTACTAAGCAGTATTTGATGAAATCACGGAAATTCTTCAGGCAATAAAAAATACAAATAACACATTACATGAAAATGATTTAGTCGTAGTACCTACAAAATATTTTTAAAATAAATTTAAAAAAATACTTAGCAACCATATAACCGCTTATTTGTGAAAAAACTGACACACTACCAGCTCGATACCAATTACTAACTAGATTTATCGTAAAGTAGGCACCGTATCATGTTTAATATCAATGAAATTTTATCTTCTCCTTATTTATGGTCTACACGTGACATGCGCGGACGACTCTCTCGTAAAATTACTGGCATATTTCCACGATTAACCACCTAGGAGACAAACTGAGCGGATAAACTACACGAGATTCGACTCTCCTCAGTACTATTATGATTCTTTATCCAATATGTGTGATCACAAAGAATATAATCTCGTGATTTAGGGGTCCATATCTGTCAAGTATCGCCGATAATGTGAATATGCGGACAAATAGGTTTATTGGCTACTGTCGTAATAAACTGTGTGATTTATAAAGAACAGTGGCGCAGATATTCACATTTCTGCGACAAACGATCTCATTGATCAAGCACGATGCAAGTATCAAGTACTAGTAGGCACTACCTTTAACCATGTGGATTTTTTTTTATAATCACATATTGGATTGATGTGACTTTTAATTTTTGTATTTTTGGCAAATCTATGATTGCTTAAATATTAATATTAATGTCTGACATAATAGAAAATAATGAAATACGTAATACCTGATAATGATTGCGTATTGGCACTTATTATGAATCTAAAAAAATAAAATCTGTAAATATACCCTTTACTATGTATAAAGATACTAATATACTTTACCTACGTGTTAACTATACGTACTAAGGAAGAATATCAAAATATCGATTAAAAAAATTATGCCACATTTTATGAATATTATAAATGGTGAATAAATAAAGTGTCAAAATAAAAATTACGAAAATATTAATTTAAACATTTCACATCCATAACACCGGAGCTTTTTTGAAAGACATATCGTCGCTGCGCGTGCAAAGCCGCGTAAGAGCAGTTTGTTAATACCGCGTAACAGCAAAATGTCCAAAATTGAAATATTGCGCCTACAGATCCTTAAAGCGGATTTGGTTATACTGGATCTCACACAATTTGAATTGGTTAATAGGAAACCTCATTTTTGCCATTGAAACAATACCGCGGAATAGTAATATTGCTGAAGTTGGCGGCAAGTCCGCGT
>DWNE01000976.1:0-24238 GCA_018249875.1 Cecropterus toxeus | reverse complement strand
AAAAAAAATACAGACGAATTGAGAACCTCCTCCTTTTTGAAAGTCGGTTAAAAAAAATACAGACGAATTGAGAACCTCCTTCTTTTTGGAAGTCGGTTAAAAAGCACACACAAGTGCGAGGCGACATTCTGTTAATAAACGGATAGCCATGTAATTATTAAAATATTTTGTAAATTAAACAGCATATTTTTATTTAAAGAGATAGTATTTTAATTAGTTGCAGATTATTATTATTTTAATTAATAAGAAAATAAAGATTAATAGCCCATTCAGCTTACGCAACAAGAGGAGAGTATGAGTATACACAAATGATACACTTCTCTCTCTGTATGTTTATTTAGTAAATTTTTAAATTGTATTTATTTTCAATCCAATACCGTTATTCTCGTATATTCATGCTTAGTAAGTGAGAGTCCCACTACACGTTACTCCGCCGAGTCAATAGCTATTTACGGCTAAGTTAAGGATGCTCTAAACTCATCGTCATTTATAAAAGCTTTTAGCATACAAGTGACAAAACTACTTTATTCCATTGTAGTACAACGCAGACACACTACTTTATGGGCGGTTCATGAATTTTATATGTATTTTATCTTGTGAATACTAACGGGCTATTAAGTTTTAATTGCTGGTGAGAATATATTGCGTTTTCGTACGAATGTATAGAGTTTTTGCTCGAACGTGTTTGTTTTAGCTCACGTGTGGGCAGACGCCTAAATATACCAAAACATATAACATTTATAAAATATCAAAGATTGAAAACGGAATTGTTTGTAATGTGAATTCAATTCAATATTTCTGATTTAAAGCCACATTTCTTTGAATGTTTGAGTCGTACTGCAACTTTAGCATTATTATACAAATTTCTGATAACGGGCAGTTTGTTTTTATTGCTGTAGCATTCTATAAGCTAATTAACATGGTGGGTTAAATTTAGTATATGTCATTTTATGTCACAAATAGCTTAGCTCCCAGGCCTTGCAGGCAATAATAATTACCGAGTGATATCACAAGCCCAGTAGACACCGGCTCAGACGCGAGAACCGTGTTCGCCTTGATAATATTGATGAGTAATAAATATATTCTATATAGTCTTAATTGACTTTTCATTTATAAAGAAAGGGTCTAAAATATGTCTATACTAATTTACTGTCACTGGCCCGAAATTTTTATAAAATGGATACATGGATAGATATATATAAAACCGTAGATTTTACTTTCTAATTTAATAAGACATGCTTAATGTTAAAAGCATTTTTAGGAAGAAACATGTTAATTATTTATAATTATATATGTTACTTAACTTTAATGTGGCGGATTACTGGTCACCCTCGCCCTACGTAATTTATCGTCGGTCGAGGCTCGGCGGAACCATCGGCCGCATTATTAGGGAAGATTATAGCGCGGGCGCTGGCCCTGGCTGGGCCGAGGGGCCGGGGGCCGGCTCCAGGGGCCTGAGGGCGAGGGGCCGAGGGCGTGTCGGGGGCGGGGCGGCTTTCCCGCACGACTCTATGTTTTTATTACAACTCTTTTTGGTGTGCGCTACATGCTTTACATATTACTTTATCGCTCCTTTATAAAATAAGATTGAGCAGATAATCCAGATGATGGACGCCACTCACTTATACATGCTTTTACTAAGAGTTTTTTAAGTAGTTACATGTACTCACGTGTATCGTATATGTACTACATTTTTTCTTTCCGAAAATAATATATTGAGTATTCGGCCCGTCACCTAGTCGACTCAAGTACCTATTATACGATTCTAAAACCTTTACAAGCACTGAATTACACCGCACGTCACGCGACATGTTTAGTGCCACTCTCGTGTTTATAGTCTGAGTAATAAATGTTTTGAATTTATAATACAAACAACTTAACTGAACTTGAAACCATAGGACTTTTATATGTTCGTTGTAGTAGTCGTAAAATAAATATTTTAATTTGTATATAACTGAATAAAAGCGGTTTATGGGGCATAAATTGACTGGGCAACGAGCGTGTCATAAACATATAATTTATACATTATCAGGACTAATTGTGTATGGTATACGCTGCACTTATTTCGAGGAATGTGCCTGTGTAATTCTAGAACTACCTATATGATCAGAAATAAGAATAGTGGCAGACCACATAAAATCTGCCATTAAGCAATAAGCATACATAATGAAGTATTTACAAAGTTAATAAATATATTAACAATTAACGCGATTTTCCCTGCTCCTTCAAACGTAATGTAAAATTTAATGTAATACTGGTAAAATTCGTTGTGGTATATCCATTCTATAGCTATTTTGTTGTTAATCAAAATTAGGATTTGAAGCTTAATTTTAGAAAAAATATTTGAATAACCTCGTAAGAATCTTATTTCGTTGAATAATAATTTATTTATCTCCAGAGATATTGTGTCTAAAAGTTTAAAACGAATAGGAATTATGTTCAGGGCTCTAGTCTCCTCTATAGGACATAGAGGCATTAAAACAATCTTTTCAATCTCCACCGACGATTACTTATTAATAATATACGTAAATGATAAGGCGTCAAGCGCCTCACAAGATTACGACAGGTAAAATATTCTAAGGTACCAATTATAAAAGTGGGCTACTTTTGACGTCCCGCATGGCGGAGCAGTCACCTCACCGATCTGACATGCAGTGGGTTCTGGATTCGATCCCCGGCCAGACATCTGAATGAAGAATTTAGATTTCTGTTCTGAGTGTGCCCATGGAAACCAAGACACAGAAGAAAATCCTTGTGTGGGGCTATGAGTGAGCCTAGTGTAGAAAGCGTTATTTTGTTTTTTATATTCCTTGTATCGAACCAAAGCTTTTTGCAAGTGACAAAGCGAAAATTTACAGAATAATTCCTTTTTTGTTGAAATTTATGGACTAGCACAAATGGCTTATTTTAAATGCAATTGTTTTTAATTAACATAAACAGATTTCGTTGATGCAATTTATATCCCTTTTAGAAATTAAGAAGTTTATAACGATGATTAAGGATATAAAGATAATTTTTATAATTCTAATTGATGAACATTTAACATAATTAATTTTAAGTTAATGTACGTACTTTTCATTTAAAATTACAGAAGTAAACATTAAAATAATAATGGTTAAGTTTAGTCGCATAACTATTTTAAAATAGATGTATAGGGACTCACCATTTGTAAACTTATATATCAAATCATAAGAAATACTAAAAGAAGAAAAGTAAATAAACACACGCTTTCTACACTCATAGCCCCACACTACGATTTTCTCCTGTGTCGTGGGTGCCATGGGCACACAAAGACGAATACACAAACACCCAAACCCAGGACAGAAATCTAAACTCATCTTTCATATTTATGTCTGGCTGGAAATCGACCCCGGGACCCACTGCGTGTCAGACCGGTATGGTGACCGCTCCGCCACGCGGGTCGTAAAAAACAAAGCAGAATAAACCCTGTACTCTTTGCATTTTCTGGATTACATCACAATAGAGCTGGTTTGTATTGTGTTCTGTAAGCATTTAAAATATTGCGGGTAATACAGCCCTACCATAATAGTACGTTAAGAGTTGTCAGGTAGTGTGTACTCCAGATAGATTCAAATGGCAGTTTGGCAAACACTGCGTTCAGCTGCGTCCGTTTATGCAACACGCGCCATCTGTTTATTCTCACAATAATATTGAAATATGTGTTACAACTACATGTATTTAATACTTCGGAATGCAATTCAAATAGAAAATTATGATAATTTGCTTTATCTTTAAAGAAATATTACAAAGAGGAATTAATTTCAGCTCGTTTTCATAATTTTAACGCAAATAACAAGCATGTAGCCCACTTGATGGTAGATGGTCACTGTCGCCCATGAACATATGCAACCAACTTCATAAAAAAGAGTGACGGTGTCCCCAGTCGAACCGAACTGCTTCCCCATTCTGAGCTGCTTCTATCACAAGAAATGCATTTGAAAAAGGAATCCTATATAATCTATGTAGATTCCTATTTCTTCATAAGAACCTATTCTTTTTTTTTATTAATATGAAGTAGCAAACGAGCAAGCAGCCCACCCGATGGTAAGTGGTTACTGCCGTCCATGGACATATGTAAGCAACTTCATAGGTATAGAACAGGGGTTCTATCTGAAGTCGACCACAGATGCATGCCTTGTTACTCCCGAGGACTGAGATGGTCGCCTCATATAAAAGTGAGCCGTATTCAAGGGGGTAACGGAATTCCTATCGATTGCTGAGGATATATACGGCATTAAAAAGCAAATTACCACTATTTGCGCCTTTGTTTGTATCCGGTATACAAAAAGTGTATCTGTGTGTATACAAAAAGTGTGAAGCTTTGAGACTTGCATATTATGTATTTATATTATTGGACCTACGTTTTAAAATTAAAGGCTTACATACAGATTATATACGACCGTTTTTCAAATGTAGCTTCTGATTTATAGGTAAATGTTAATCTTTTAAAAGCTTAGCACAACAGTTATCTAGTGGTACCGATACTTTCCATAACTCCCAACTGTACCTACCGTCGTTAACAATTGGATGCCATTATTTCAATTAATTCAAAAGTCGTCACGAAGCACGTGATATTTCAGCTAACGTATCGAATATCGACATAACGGGCCCCGCATGCTCTTATCTAATCGGCCGACAGATGGCGTTGGCACGCGTGGCAGTTTTTGCAGACGCTATGGACCGACCCGTGAACTAGATCGCAGATAAGATCTGTATAGATGGTAATTGATGGTTATTGCAAGCGATGACGGGAGATAAACTTATGCTAAGTTGACCTGGTGAGCCCCATATTAGTAACGAATTTTTCCGATGTTCGTTTAATGAAGAAGAATTAGAATCTCTATATGAAAAAGCACTTACAATAAGAAAAATGTTGGAGTTTCAAAGTGTGATGTAGCTATACTATACTAATACAAAGCTTACATAAATTTAAATTATTATCAATTTGAAGTGGTTGGCTGTTTATTAAATTAAAGTACTTTAAATATAAATAATTCGTCGATATTAAGTATTACGTAGTGTTAAAGAAAAACAAAGAAGAACGAACTTAAACCTTATAATATATAACGAATTTTATAATATAAACTGAATGTAATATCGATCTGGAATTTTTTTCTAATAATTTGTAAAGGGTAAGCATGTGAGAGATACTTATTGCTTACAATGGGAATCTTAGTAATGATTACTTCCTTTGTAGTCTGACCATTATCAGTATAACTACGAGTATATACGAGTTTACTTACTTATAACACATTGTGACATCTTTATCTCTTTGATAATAGTAGGTATTTCATAATCAAAGTAAATAGACGTTTTTCATATTCAGTTGCGTTGTATGTTTGTGTCACACTGAGAAATAATAATTGTTGTATTTGACACTAATCAGTTTTAATTGACACTTTATATAGCGGCCAATTACTTACATTATGATAACATATTGTCTAAATCAAAATTTAAAAATAAGTACATCAATTTAATGTAGGTTTCCACCTACGTAATAGTTCAATGATATTTATACCAATTACTTAATTTATTCACGAAGCTTACAAACTGTCTAAGTGACTGTTGAACATTGTTTTTATAAGATTAAATTTGTAACAAAGCCAGGGCCAGAAAGCAAACTCACCATATACATATAACAAAGATTCTATTTGAAGACAATTACAGATGCGTTGCAATTCCTGTGGAATAAAATCGTAGCCTAGTATATTATATATAGAACTCTTGTTCTATATGAGGTTGGTTACAGATGTTAATGGGTGGCACTGACCTGATATCAGGTGGATTGCAAGCTCGTTTACGATCTCATTAATGTAAAAAAATGTAGAGTTCCTAATTTTTATTATTTTATGTATGTAATTTCCCTATTATTGCCTTATTTTTGGTGTTTCCATTCTCAAAACAATGTTGTCATGCTTAAGGATCGCTAAGGTAGTAATCAATACTCCAGTAGATTGGTGTAGAAGGCCCAGTGATTGATATCTGGTCAAACTAATTTAAATTATGAAATTCTGCAAGATTACAGTGTCTAAATATCATCACGATTAAAGAAAATAATTATATTTTATATTTATTTGTTTCGACTAAAAGGACAAAAATGAGCAGTGATAGCTTAATGGTTGAAATTCCGATTTTGTAATCTCAGGCCCACATCACTGATATTTCTAAAATTATTTTTGAATTCGAAATATTTTTTTATCATTTTTTACAGTAAAACATCGTAATGCAACCTGAACACCTGAGAGTTCTCTAAAAAAATTCTACCAATTATATACTCTATACTATATACTCTCATTATAAAAGTAGTCCCGTGTGCAGCAGTGGGACATAAATGGAATAGGAACGATTATCGAACGAATACGCTTCTATTTTAAATATACCTATGTCTGAAAGGTTTAGGTTCTTTTTAATATATGTCATTAACCAATGATAGACTATGATTGATAACAACTCTATAACTGTCATTACAATAGGTCATGCGACAATATTAATCTGTCGTAATGGATCGAATGCAATCTTTGAATGCAAATATGATGAAGAATGCTATCTATTGAGTTCATCAAAATGTCTGCCGTTACAATGGAATGGATAGAGTACAATTAGCTTCGTGCTCTTGGAACTACATTTGGAAAGTCATTATTCATAGTCGTGCTTGAGAATGTAGTTTAAGATACTTTTAAAAACTTTAACTGGCCTTTTACTTAAAAAAAACGTCCCCCAGAACAATTGAAATTTTATCTGTTAAATGATCACTGTACTAACCATTAACTTCGTCTCATGTACCTTACAAAACGTTTCACGATCTTTCCTATTTCTAGGATTAATGACAATAAACGAGCAAAAAGGATTAATATGCTTCTTGTATAAAATAGTTAATCAGTACTTGGATATATTCTCACAATTAAGCCACAGTCACTATACCTACTATTTCTGATAAGAGAAAAGCCATCAGTAATTAATATTGGCCTGTATAGTATTGAGTCACTACAAATTCATAATGTCAATGTAATATGTCTTCCGTAACATTTTTATCAGATTGAAGTAGCAAACAAGCATGAAGGCCACCAGGTGATATGTGGTTACAACGGCCCATGGTGATGACCATGGGCCGTTGTAACTGTGGGCAACTTTATACAGGACAGGAGTTCTATCTGAAGTCATAGAAGGGAGCGTAGAACTCTTCGAGGTTCAACGGCACTACCAAAATAACTATTGCAGCCTTATAACAGGCGTAGTAGACGCTACTGTTTTTTGTTTGAAAGTTGTGGTGTGTGATTCCCGCTTATTTCAGGGCTCAGTCAGTACACAGTACCACTTACTATTCCTATGTTACCGAGGCATCGCTGCTGTTCGTCCAAGCTTGTCTGTGTGAATCCCCCATGCTACAGATTACTTCACTGTAACATCGGTACAATAGTCTAAGTCTTGGGTAACATGCAAGCAATGTGACACATCGTTTAAAAACAGAAAGTTCCAAGTGCGAGTGGCACTGAAGAGGTTGCACCTGATGCCATCCTCCACTTGACGCCACATGCGGCCTCAAGTACCACTCACCACTTTTGGTAAAACCTAAACTCTATAACAACGGCTTAAAATTCAAAATTATAGAGCAATGTCGGTGCTCATCTGAAAACTGAAATAAGTCACTCAAAGCCGAATAGTATTGAAAGTTAAACTTTATTTACTCGTTAGTAAGATTCACGTTACTAGTGTCGTTCCTGTGATGATCGTCATAAACAGTGCAACCCATATATTTTTTGCTGTGGGAACTGAAACCGTTAGAGGAGTCAGGTTCAAGGTTGGTAAAAAAATCTGCCAAATGGTAAACTAACTTAACTTTTTCTATAACTTAATTCGTGTATTATACTCATTTGACTATCGAGTGTTTTGTGAAGCCTAGCAATAAGTCAATGACGAACATAAAATAGATCTCGGACAATGAATGTAAAAAATGTGTTGATATAAAACAAAAATAAAAATATAATTAATCAAATATTATCAAACATGAACTTAGGTAAAAAAACCACAATGGAAAATATAAATTCCGATACCGGGAATCGAACCCGAGCCTCCTGGGTGAGAGCCAGGTATCCTAGCCACTAGACCATATCGGATGTTGTTCGATGGCTTGAATTGCAGCAATATTTTTTAAACGTTTTTGAATTAAATGAAATATTTTTTAGTTCTTTAATTTAACCAATTTTTATTAACCTTTTGGAGTGGTTAATTGCGACACTCGTATAAAATGTAATTAAATTATCACCTACAATTAAATCCCCCTTTTTAATTAAATATAATATTAAATTTTATGTTTTATTACTCTCACTGCGTAAAAAAGACACATAATTTAAATTAGAAAAAGGCTAGCGCTAAATACACACTCAATATTAAGATGTTGGAGGAGGCCTTCACCTTCATCAGAGGGTTCAGAAGATAAAAACCTTAGCTTATAGTAATTTTATTTTCCTTTTTATTTTTCTTTGTTTTTCATATTAACTTAGTTAACTTACTATTTATAATGTGTTGTCTTAATCTTCTGTCAAGAAATAAAAGGCTTTTTATTTTATTTTATTTACTATTAAGATGTAGAGACAATTTTATTAAAATGCACCGTAACTTAACGTAGCTACATGAAAACATGTAATCGGTAATGAAGAGTGAGTCTAACAACGCGTTGTAAGTAGTTGAAGTGTTTGATACTCCGATGATTATCGTGGTGGCAGCATTAGGTATCAATTTTAGACTTGATACCAATTGTGTTTCAATCAAGCACTGAATGACAATTGAAAATTGACAGGGAATAACATAATTTAAATAAGCTTTTCCTTATCAAGCTTCAAAACCTAGTAATAGATGGCGCTACGTGTCTATAAGCACGACAATGTCTCTACTTAAGTTTCATGTACTTTTTACGTCGTGTAATTAATTTTATGAAGTTTGGTTTTTATTATGACTAAGTTTTTATTGCAATGTACATAATAAACGACTTACTAAATAGTGACAATAAAATAAAACGAAAAATCAAAATTACAAAATATACCTACCTAGACATCAATGTTATTAAACTTTATAGCAAAATAAGAGGAATATTTTTCATTGTTAAGTTAAGTTAAAAGTTTATCAATAACGGTGTCAACCCTTACTTATTATGAGACTGCTACTTAATCAAAATATTTCTCTATAGATACCCTAAATACATTATGTAGTTTTTTTAATCTGTATATAGATAAATAAAAATCAATTAGGTAAAAATAGCCCTGTTGCCTGTTAATATTATATATTATGGATACGTGGATACATTAAAAAGCTGTGTTAAACATTTTTTAATGCTCATGATATTTTGTAATGAAGGTTGACATTCACGAAAAACTCTACCAAGAATTTACTTGGTATGAAATATTTTTATTTTATTAACATAGCTTGATTTCAAGCAGAGTACTTCGGTAGTGTCTAGTGGTTGCTCAAAGAGCGGACCTAGGGCAAGGCGGCCGCCGCGACGCTCGGCGTCGGTGCCACTCGAGCGTCTCGAGGCTGGCGCCGCCGCTCTCGACGCCCGGCCGCGGACGGACTGTATCTGGTATATCGCTCTATCAATCTGTGTTCACGTTTAGGGTTGCTGAATGCTAATAATAAAACGAATCTTTCTAATCACTTGTATGACTCAGTATTCGTTAATATATTTGACCAAAACAATTGGAACTGTTTTGATAAGCGTTTATATGTATTTTTTGTAACATGGAAGTAACAATAGACCATGCAATCCATCCGATTAAAAGTATTCACTGACGCCTATAACAGTAATCAAGTCCATATTGAACTAATGTGGTACGTGAAAGTGTTTTTAGAAGCGATACCCAAGCTTAAGGGCTATATAAGATAGCTTTATATCCAAGTCAACAAACATCTACATCCTTCCACTGAAATGCAGGAATAGCTTAATGCTATAAACAAATGTTTAGATTTTCTTACTCTTGCTCCGTCCGTACAATCCTTTGATTGGAGACTGTATCTACAGGTATGAATGAACCAATCCTATACACACTAGTTAGCCCAAGGTTTTTATCGTTTGGTATAAGATAACTTAAGTAACTCACTTTTTAAACCTAAACATAAAAACTAAAATCTTATCTTATCTTATTTTGTGACCTTAATTCAACTTTATTTAATTTTCTATCCATTGGTCTGTAGATTCTATGTATTTTTAGATCTGCCGTAAGGATACTTGACACTTATCGACTGACCGAACTTAGCACAGAGACGATGGTAGCCATCTCCTAGTTGCAATTTAGTCGGTTACTACGATATCCGCTGTCTTCTCTAAGACGAACACGAAACGTTAGTGAATTTATTTAGCATTATTTATGTTTGGAGAGCCGGTAGGTAGTGCGCCAACGGCGGCCAGCGCCGACCTAGGGCAACGCGCACTCAGCGCGGCGCCGCCGCTCTCAGTCGTATCTGGCGTATCGCTCGATAATCAATCATGTTCGCGATCTAGGGCTGATACTACATAAACGCATGTTTAAAGTTATTTGTTTCTTAAAATCATTGTTCATATTTAATATGTAACTAGATAATGAACTGTATAAATTACGATATGAGGTAGAGTTTTTTTGTGGATTGTATTATGCTTACTATGATTGTTCTAAATCAAGTATAAGTAATTAGTTATAATAACGTGAATATACAGCGATAAAATGAGGAATACATGTATCTATCATCAATTATGATGATAGTAATTATGAACCTAAAATAAGTAGTTTTCGATTGACGAAGTTTATAATTGCGAAGATGTTAACTTATTGTATTTAACAGGAGGGGCTCATTCTATTAAGTGTTATGGTGTCGCTCGACTGTATTGCGTTTAAAGTATAATACAAATATTGTTGCAGTTCTACATTTCTGACACATGCCGTCACAAGGTTACAGTACACTTAAACTAGTATGTAATGTGGTAATGTAGCCCGTCATATGTCAATATAAATGATATTGTAAATATGTCGACGCATACGAAATCATTTCAAATTTTTCGATTTTTGCAGACATACATTTTTGGAGATTTCCAATTAATTACCGAGTTAAAAAACAGAATAGTTTATATGTCTATTGACATTTTCTACAATAATATAATAATATTCGTCACTAGTATTCTATATGTTATGCTCGTCTCAGATAAATTTTACTAAGGTTATCCAAACACCAGGATTCAATACAAAAATTGTAATATCTTATTTATTTGTCTTTTATTTAAGATCTTTATAACTTTATCAGGTCAAGTTAATATAATTGTTTGCTTATGTTAACTTGACTGGGAGAAAAAAAATGTTATTATATAATTTGATTTCTCCTACTAATCTCACCGTGTTCATTAAATATTATTGTTTATACCACCCCCAGCCCTGGGCGAGCGGGCAGGCCCGCGCGCCGCCATAGTGCTCGCATCTGCGTTTATTCAATAACACAATAATCGGGCTCTATGCAGCACATTACACTAATTTGTCTATTAATAAACAACTTTGAAGACCGCGGAGGTCAGTTATTTTTGTGGCGAGCGGATCTGGCCAAAGGGCGCTCAGCTAATGGCTGGTCCTAATTGAAAAATATTTGGCTATTTGTGTCCTTACTGTAGTTTTACTGTGAGCTATATAATGTTTATAGATTATTACATTAAAAGTTTTAACGTGTAATCTCAATTCTTGAAACACATATCTGGGGTTTCATTATCAGTAACTACGAAGTGACTTTCTTCCAAATTAGCAGCTTTTTAATTGCCATGAAAATAGATGTGACTGAACGTGTGAAACTGAATATGAATAATTATTGACACATTTTAATTTTACCTACATCTAAAGTAAAATAAATCACGCAACTTTATCGTGAAATCATTTATACCTGTCTTTTAATAAAGCATAAATTATACTATATTTTGACGTAAAAATATTCATGGTAATTTAAGTTGGAAGCATATTATTATGTAGATAGGTCCGCATGGGAGCGGTCGGTGCGGCGTGGAATTTCAATTTTGAAAATGGAAAATGCAAATGGCGGGCGGCGGGTCGCGGGCACATTTCGATATTAAACAGACTGCATAATAATTTCGGGCGGCGCTCGTAAATCGGCGGTCCGCTAATGTACCGCATAAATCCCGCGGCCGGCGAAGCGCTATGGGGTTTCGCTCTTGTCTTGACTTACAAATACTTATTTTTGTAGTGAAAATTTCTTTAGGTGCGTTGGGCATTTTTTGTGATGGGAAAAAAACCATTGAACTCCCGACACTGTCACGTAACCAACATCTATGTGTATAAATATTTATACACATACATAGATGTTTAAACATTGACACACTTATGTATAAAATATATACATACGTGTATCAGTCTTTTTATTAATTTTATTTGTATATTTATATTATGTATATTTTACTGTGCGATGACCGCCTTTCCTATGTCCCGGGGATTCAGAATACGGTCAAATGAGACTTCAGGTGGTTACGGGCAGTTACACAGCATTTTGTGGCTACCTTACTTGCTATCGGAATACGGAATTTACTCACTTGTACGATAGTACTCACTTGTTACCCGACTGCGTCAGAAGGGAAGTAACGTTTTTCGAGCGTATGTATGTATATTTGTTTGTTTGTATGTATGCCCATTTTTTTGACACACGCTACAGCTCAAACGGCCGGATTGTGAAGTATGACATATCATTTGAATCGTGTCAGTTTGCATACCTAGTGACATAGGTTATGTAATTTAAAAAAATGGCGGCTAGAAAAAGAGGAAAAAAGGGGGGAGGGACTATTTTTTTAAATATTACGACAATATGGATATCAAATGAAAGCTAGTAAGTACACCAATTTTAAAATATATACGAGTATATATGAAATATTTTTGTCTATTTTGGCAAAAACTCATATAAACGTTAAATTAAATATACATATATCAATATAAACAAAAAATCGTTTAAAGCAGTCGGGTTTTTTGTTTTAATTTTTTTAACGATGTCACTAGTTTTCCCTTTTCAGTTTGAGCACTTTTTGTTTGTATAATAGTTTATTTATTTTCCATAATCTATCAGTGTAAGAAAATTGCGCTATCTTTAACACAATAGTATAAGAATTAAGAACATGTTACATTGTCATGTTTCAACATGATGGGTACTTATGCAACCGGTTTAATCGGGCGTAGATATTTTATATTCAGTACTATGTTTTTAACAAGTAACACACCTTATATTGTTATATGATATACCTTACAATGTTATAGTGTAAAGTGTTCATAATGGTGGTGGTTGCATGCGGAGACACTACTGCCACACTTAACTTAGGTATCTTATAACAAGGGTTGCCAACCGTACTATGAAATGAAATGTCTTTATTTTGCATAGTATATTTACGGGGGCACTTACAAATTGCGGGGGCAGTTACAATATTTTTTCTTACACTACCACCGAATCGGAACACGACCACAACTGAGAAGATCGGGCAAGAAACTCAGCGGGTTTGTCTTTTTTTGTATAATTTCTTTTTTTCTTTCCTTTTTTTAACAATTTATTATTGACATTGCAATAAAAATAGTATCTTGGATAAAATATAGTATTGTACTATATTTCAGGTCTGTGTAGGTACTTACTATATACTATTGAAAAAAAAAACGCAAAAATACTATATTTTCCACACCGATATCTAACAAATAAATGCATCAGTTCCAAATCCCAATTTTACGAATGCGTCTTTACATTAATTTTAAAACAAGCACGTCACTTCAAAAACTATAAGAAGTATAGATATTTAAATAATTATATTTTTGTCTACATGTTAGGTTTTGTCCATAAAATACTATATGCCTTATATGTGTACTGTATTTTTATAGCTTATTTTGAAAAATACTACCTATATTACGTTGACACAACGTTGGTAACCCTTCTTATAACAGCAATTCTGGTTTACATGAAGTGATAGTGGAATACCTACACGTAATATTCTGACTTAAGGTTTACAGTCAACAACACTTTTGTGGTGAACATCTGGTAGATGTCAATCTCATTTAAGACTGATGACAGTTTTTCTTACACGGCAATGATCGCTTACCATGAAGGGCTAAATTGCTACTATAATTTGTCTGTATTTTTAACATAAGTGGTTAAATAAATAAACGCTTTCTACACTCATAGCCACACATTAGGATTTTCTCCTGTATCGTGGGTACACAAATACCCAGACCTAGAACAGAAATCTCACTACTAAACTAAACTCGTCGTTCACATTTCTGTCTGGCCGGATATCGAACCCGGGACCCACTGCATGTCAGGACGGTATGGTGACGGCTCCGCCACGCGGGTCGTCATCGGGTCGGGTACGTGGGTAATTACCGCGTTACTCCAACCCGATGACTTCATCACGTCCTTTTAATTCCCATTTAAAAATGATTAGCAACTGTACCATACTAAGTGGGTACATACCTACTTAATTTACAAAAGTTAAATGTGAGGAGACGATGAGTTACGAGGTGTAAACGCGTCCGGAATGCCGCTAATGACCGCGCCGACGGCGAGGGCGCGCGTGTCGCATAGCGCGAAATCCTTAACTGCGGTGTTCAGTGTCACTCTGATTTACAACCACCCTAATATCCACTCGTCGCCCTTCAAACTAAATTATTTGAACTATAACTATAAATACCTACTAAGCAACACACATATAATCACTAGTAGCCAAAACTATATTGGCTCGAGGGTGGAAACAATTAAAACTAGATTACGTGTGCCTTCTAAGCATTTCAGTCCAATTGATTTATTTGATACTTTGTATTTGCCAATAACTATAAAATTCAAATCTCATTTATTCAAAATTTTAGCAGTACCTACCTACACTTTTTGAACGTCATCACTTCTAATCTTCCACTTTGTTATTCTCCCACATTGTCAATGGCCACCCATGGCGACCTACTAACATAATTGTGTTGAAAATAATTGCATTAATAATAATTGGAATACTTTTATTTTATTAGATAATCCCAAACACGCAGCGTATACAAATATTAAACTTTTGTCAGTAACTTATACTTTGTAAACTGCATAGCTTGTATACTAGTGCATACCTACTATATGGCCAAGTATCTCAAGGTAGAAGGAACCCTTCCCGTCTACCACTTAACATCGTCAACATGCGCCTGCTTGTAATGGCCTTCCTTCGCATGTGTGGGTGTGTTTTTGCGACGAAAGCTACTTTTTAGCGACTCCACTAATGGCAGCAAATGTCGAGTGCTTTTAGTAGGATCCACATGTTAAATGTTACAAATTTCGAGACACTTTAATTAAAATTTATATATATACCTAAAAGAACAGATTCAAGATTCCTATGTTATACCTATGTTAAATTTAAATATAATATTTTAAATTTTTAAGTAAACAATTAAAAACATCAGTAATCTCTGTCTACAAATGTAACTAAAAAAATGAAACGACACTTTTAAAGTCCCTGTAGAAATTAACAAAATATTACAAACGACACGACAGTCTCACGTCGGGCGAACCAGATGGCAGCACTAGTTGTCACATGTGTCCGTAAGAGAACGCCTGGCTATAAATAACGGGTAATAAATAAACTGCTAAAAATGAGACATAAATAACGGCGAGCGCATGTCATACGTACAAATTGCGATCGGGTTGCACCGACACGACTTGTCACCGGCGTGGAACTAACGGTATCCGGATAGACAATATGGTCCACATAATAATAAATACACATACCTATTAAATTCTAAAAAAGTTCATTAAATCTACTATCAGTAGTTTAATAGGAAATGTCCTCTTCGCAAGGCAATATTTTTATAACAATAAATAATAGTAGATAATTATAATCAATAGTAACAGTAATTATAATTATAATTAAAGTAATAGGTAGTAGGTAATCTATGTCTGCAACTTTCCCCCGTCACTCTGTTTGTCACTTATCAAATGTACCGCATGCTTGTTAATTATTGAATTAAAATACCAATTTTACATACAATAAAACACAACTCCTGCGCAAAATCACTTGTGGGAAAATGTAGGTACATTAATGATTAGATATAAAATTTACTTCTTAATATGTAACGGATACGGATACTCAATAGTAATATATTAAATACATAGTAACATATTAAATATATTACTTCCGTGATCGTATAAGTCTTAAATCATACAACATTTTCTATGAAAAGAAATGTTCTGGTCATTATCTTTACAGATTAAGACTAAAAGTCAAGAAACTTGACAAAATGCATACCGTTACAAATATAACACTTCACGTCTGAACAAACAAACGTTTTCGACAGCAATGTCAAATATGTTTTACATTAGCAACATTTAACGGGGCGAATCAATACTTAAGCTTTGTTCAGCAAGACACTAACAAAATATCGTTCTCGAAAACAATTCTCTTGCTAAACATTTCGCTTAAACTTAATTAGCACAAATGCACATGGGTCTAAATTCACAGCGATACGACGGGTCTCGTATCGTTTTCATGTTCATACTATATAATACACACATATACATACATTGCCTTTAGGATACCAGGTATTCGGGCACCATAAAAGTTAATTTGTTGCCCAAAACGAGTTTTTTTCCGTACAAGTTTAGGATCCCGTAAATATTTTGTGACATAATTTCGTTTTCATACAGTAGGAATAAACAACATAAAGATCAGAAGATTTTTTTAGACTGAAGTTTAGTTGCGTACGTACTTCAATCTGACACAAAAATAAATATTTGCTAGCGAGCTATGCTATATCATAAGCAGATAACTTAAAGTTAGTATGTACATTTATTTATTTTGAGTAGGTATTACATACGTATCAAATTGGAAAACTCCCTTTTAAAGCTACTAAAATCGGATGATGGTAAATGGCTCCTGATGCCCATGGACATCTGTAAGCAACTTCATATAAAGCAGGTGTTAAAACTGAAATCGATCACAGATGGATTTCTACCCCTGAGGTAAAATCTGAAAATAGATGGAATGTCAATTTTAGCACATAATTAATTACATAAATGAATTTGCTAAATATAAATCATAACATTATTTTTTAAATTTGAACTAGCACGCACTCGCCCTGACAGTAATTTGTAACTGCAGCCCTTGAACTAGTAGTAATACATTTCATATAAAACGGGAGCTCTATCTAAAATGAATTACAGATGCGTTGCTACTCCCAAAGAATAAAATGGATGCTTTTTTATCAGAATTAAGTAGCAAACGAGCACGCAGTCCACCTGATGGTATGTTGTTACTGCCAGGTAGTAGAATACGGCTACGGTATCCCCTGCCGGTCGTAGGAAGCGACTAGAAAGGTCTCTGGGGTTGCGGGCGTCTTAAGCGGAAACTGGAACCGCCCAGTCAGCAACCCCGAGAAGGACGGCGACATATTATGAGGCTGCATGTCGGCGCACACACTTGGAGATGTAGGGGACAGTTACATGTCCCCCATAAAAAGAGCCCGTTAGGGGTGCCGCGCTAGGCGGCAACGGTGCGTTCCATTGGGGATCCCGTATTCCCTTGCAAGCGCTGAAGATGGCCACCCCTCGGTGGCTATCCTCAATTTTAGTGGGTAAAAATCCCACATAACCCGGAGTCTCTCCCGAGACTTCGGTGTATCTTTTGACACCATAAAAAAGTGGTTGCTGCCGCTCATAGAAATCTGTAAGCAACTTCGTTCTAAACATGGATTCAGAGGTATCGGAAGCCAATCACACTTGTATTCCCTGAATATTAAGATGGTCGCCTATATAAGTGAGCCGGCAACCATGCCCTTCCATCAAAATGGAAGAACTGCTTCACACTTAGTTCTAGCGTGAATCACACTGGAACTAAGTGTGGTACCTCCCCGGTCAAACTACACTGGTTGTACCATCATACAAAATATTATTTATTATATCTTATAGGTATACATATATCGCGTTTGGTATGTTATTTAATTTTGTGTTAGTATTCCTTTACGTGTCTGTGGGGCGGCAAGGCGGACGATTGCGATGGGCTATCGTCGAATGCGTAACGCGGATTCCACTTATTCTAGCAGCTATTTGTCAATTGAACGCAACTTGTCGCAACGATGCGATTTCAATAGCCCGATATTAGGTAACTGAGTCACTGTGGCAAGAATTTACAATTGAAACTTTGCTGCCGTATCGGGTAAATGTTTTTTATATTATGCTCTATGTGAGTGTTACTAAGAATGATATTGTTAGATATATGTCATCGGCGGCCGCAGCATGCGAAGGGCGGCGCGACGTGCTGTATCGCCGGCGACGGCGCGCTATCTCCACGCTCCGCCCGATAGCTGCCAGCCATAATCGTGCTATGATTTTCTAAGCCTTAACTGCAAAATGTATCGCTGTATGTGTGTCACCCGACAATGTTTACGTTATAAGTTCCAATAGCTGTTTAAATATTAAATAATTCCCATTAAAATCATAGTAAAATTCCAATATGTATATCGTCAATCCCAATGTATGTTTCGAACAGCAACATACGTTACCCGCGCAGTAATTCTTACAAACAATCATTGTTTAAGTTTTCGCCCATCACTGCAATGTAAGTACATAGCGAGGTATGGCTCAAACTGAAAACGTAAACATTCAATGGCCATTGGAATGAAGTGACGAACACAGAAACAAAGCATTTCTTTCTGGAAACGTAATAAACTCGTACTAAGATCACAGTACACGTTGTATGTACGTTATAGCCATGTCTTTGCTGCGGGTTATATGTTCGTACAAAAACATCGAAAGCTTACCACATCCCAAACGATCCCCGCCCACGTACTCCGATGTTACAACGGTCCAACGGTAAAAGCTCCATAAAACCAACTTTTACATTTCAAATTTATTTTATACTTCATATTGGAATGTAGCTGGCATGCGCATTAGTAGCTACTGCAGTGCTACAAGTATTATAAACCGGAATTTATTCTGACAAGACTATCATTTAAAATGTTTAAAGTATCTGTTATGCTTTAACATGGAGTCAAGTTGTATTAATATTTTCCTATCATGAAAAATAAATAGCAGTCTTATATGTAGTCAGTGACTTAGTCGAGAACTGAATGATTTGCCATTCATAATTCTTACAATTACAATACAAGTAATCATCTTTCATAGTGAAACGCGAAATGCAATATCGGCATTGCAACACAGTTCTCAGAAGGCTTAGAGGATTTGGTTCGTTAACGCTGTTATTTAATTTATATATTTCATTTCAATTCATAAAGTACAATACTGTAAATTTATCTTCGGGCTATTTTTTTATTCGAGAAAAGCAAAAATATTAACCCTATCTATCAATCCATTCATCAGCCCTTTAAAGTCCATTGCTGGACATACCCCTAATCTGCGCCACTCAAACCTTATAATTACCTATTAGAAACTTAAATAAAAAAACTACACCTTAAAATTAATTGAAAAACGGTGCAATTTTTTTATATACATACTTTAAAAGTGACACCTATAATTATTTTTTACTGCCAAATATTTACGTCATATTATTAAAATTTTTACGAACGAGTTCATCAAGATCGTCAAAAATGGTGTCATAAGATCGTAAAGTTGTATAATGGGAGAGAAATCTTAAGCACCTTATATTTAGATACGAAATACGAATATAAATTCGTTCCTCCATAAACTTTGAACTGATCTATGTACTGACATTGAAGTATAATACATTCGTATGCAAGTATTATACTTTGATCCTACGATACTAATGCTTATATCACATACACTGGCATATAACACGGCAACAAACGCAATTTTCGATAAAATAAAAAGTTTAAGACTTTTTATTTTAAGACTTTTACACATTTGCTCGCTACCGGTGGGCATTGTATGATACGAGATTGTTTTTATAGTATTGTTGTCACCGATAAGCGGAGTATCTCACGATCACGAGCGGGCGAGCACACGTGTTGTTTACTTGCCTTGTTGAGCAGATAGAGATGAATAACATTAGTTCCGCAAATTACCTACTCATGTTTCTGATTACACTCGTGATTTAAGACTTAATATTAAAAATGTATAACTATAGCGTGTTGCACTCGCGTAAATACTGATTTTCCATTTACTTTTATATGTACGTAGTGTATGAAACTATTAACTTTAATTAGCTATGATTTCATTCAGAACTATGAATCAACAATATGTTAAATTTTTCAACGTATTTACGTATATCTAGCGTGAAGCGGTTTTTGCGTTTCGGTGAAAGGGTGTGTTCGCAGACTCAGTTTCATATGATGCAACCATCTTAGGCCTCGGGGGTAACAACACGTCTGTGATTGATTTCGGATAGAACCATTGTTCTATTTGCTTACTGATGTTCATGGGCAGCGTGTAATGTTATAAAAAAAAATGTTTATCATAAAAATGTAGAATCGGAACGCGTCTCTCTCCACCAAAATCCACCACTTTAGGCAAAAACACAGCAACACTTACCACTGCTATTATAAATCAGAATTTGAACCAATAAACCATTAAACGCTTGTATGCTAATGGTATTATCTTATTCCAGGTGTGTGTAATCGGATGATGAGCCGGCGCTGATCGCGCAGCGGCAATGTTCGGCGGCGGCAGCGGCGGCGCGGGCTACGGCGGCGAGGGCGAGGGCTACGGGCTGGGCTACGTGGGCGGTGGCGGCCGGCTGCAGCAGTACGCGCACTTCGCGCCGCACCAGAACGTCTGGCATCACCACGCCGCGCACCATGACTCCTATCACGGTCAGTTACTAACCCAAACGCCTACGACACGCAACTTTTGACAAACAGAGACGTTTAATGAGTTTCACGTGGTCCTATGACTGCTTTTAACCAGATCTTATATTTTTATTATAAAACCGGATTAATTGTAGTGCTAACAGTATTTGTTAAGCGGTTTGAAAATCATGCGTTTTTAAACTGCTTTTAATATTTTTCATTAAAGTGTTACATTTTATAATATAGGCAAATACAAACGGCATACATTAAAATCTGAAATTATTAAATGCAACAAATCAACAACAGTCACAATAAGAAACCATAATAAAAAAACCACAGGTATTTTAAAAGTTATGTTACTTTTACAACACGATTTTTAAAATCATAATTTCCAAAATGATGTATCGATATACGATGCTAAAACTGCTAAATCAATATTTTTTGTGAAACCCGCAGTAATTACTCTTTTTTCTTAAATAATCCCCTTGAAAGTTTAAAAAATACATTCTGCCTCAAATTGCAATAACGAATCAGTGCCCTACTTATGTTATATAATTATATGTTTTAATTATAGCTACTACACATACTATATTGAAATATAAATTCCTGTTATTAGTTATTGGTTTTCCACACTATCAAAAACCCGCCCCAGAGATAAAATAAGGAAAAACATTTTATCTCAGTTGGAAATCCTTACAAACTACAAATGAGCAAAATATGTTGACAAACTGAAAATATTGAATTACCTCAAACAACGACACAAACATTTGTGTACGTAAGCCTATTAGTTTCCTTACAATTAATATTAGGAGGTCCCATACAGCTGGATATTCCGTATGTTTCAGAATCGATGAATTTAAAGTGACCGTATGTGAAGTGATCACCGCTGCTCGTAGAAGTTCGTGATCTATCGGTATAAGGGCAATGAGTTTTACCGGAAAACCTAAAAATAATAATAAATTTTGTCAGGTGGCAGAACCAGTGTAGTTCGACCAGGGAGGTACCCCGGCCATACCTTCTTCTAGCGTGAAGCATTTTTGCATTTCGCTGGAATAGTGTGGTTGCCGGTTCAGATATATGAAACGACCTTCTTAGTCCTCGAGAGTAGCTACAAATCTGAATCCCATGTTCTATATGAAATTTCTTACAGATGTCCATGAGCGGTAGTTACCACTTACCATGAGGAGGACTGCATGCTCGTTTGCTATTTCAATGTATCTTTAAGTTATTTAACATAGTTATTAGTTTACCAGCCGTACAACCAAAGCTAGTCGGCCATAGCTTTACACAGCTCTTACAGAAAAAACAGTTTTACGACAACGAAATTTATCCAGTACGAGATCTATCACTTATGACAAGTGAAGGAAGTGGAAATTCAAGATAGATTCTATTTATATAGTATTTAACAAAAAAACAACTTTTACAATATAGTAAATCGTAATAAATGAAGTACAACGGAGTTGGTACCACCGCTACACCGATTTATATCGTAAAGCAGTTCTTACATTAGGATGATTACTGGCTCACTTTCATATTAAGAGACATACTTTCATATTTATCTTAGTTTTTCGAGAGTAGCAGTGCTTCTATTAATGACATCAGATAGAATTCTTGTTCTACGTGGAGCTTACAGATGCCCATAAGCGGAAGATCTCATGAGAACTCACGATTGAAATTTAAGCTCTTAATTTAATACAAGTTTCGTCAAGCGTAGTGTAGCTAATGGTAAGTAATTAGAGGGTGTATAGAATAAATCTAGGTTTAGTAAATATTACTGAATACGAAATAGCGATTACACAGAATTTAATGCTATATAAATGACTAATGACAACTCGCGAAAAATAGGACATCAACTAATCATTGCACATAATGTAGGTAGGTACTGTAAGTTATACAGGACAATGAAATAAATACTAAATATTGTCTTATATTAACAGAGTAGGTACGTGTAGGGTGTGAGTAACATTTTGTTATACAGATATTTTACTACTGTTTATTTGTTATTGTACTTTTACATGGCTATGACCCTTCGCCTATATCTCCGATCCAGCTATCGTACCTATAACCCTAGAAATATATAAATTACTTAAGTCTAGAACAGTTTAATGACCTTCTACATTAATACCGAAGTATTAATAACTCGGAGAGAGTTAAACAACCTTAACATATTCAGTTACCTTATCAACAGCTATGACTAATTACCTACCTTGTCATTTTTTGTTGATTTATAGTATTTTTAATTGTTTTGAGTTTAATTAAAATGACTACTAATATATCTTATAGTCATTTAATAAAATTAATCTATTAATATTGCATATATGAGTTAAATAAGGCTCTCCTCTCTTCTGTTATTTACCATTTATGATTAATTTTCTTGATTATTACTTAAATACTACGATAATACATATTTAATGAAGTAATGAGTATTGTGTTATCATGTATCTACATTTTTATTCTGCAGAATATTATTTATTCCGTAATAGGGGCATGTTGCTCTTTTTCCTGTGGGTAACAGTAGTATTTATGAATATCAGCAACAGACATGAATGTGTCGTTACCAATAAAAATAAAATATGTATTTGATGTTATACGAATAAATAGACATTAAATCAAATTGCTAACATTCAATCTATGTGTATGTAGTTATCGCTACTCATGTAAATCTAAAATCATCCCAAGACAACTTGAAGACCTGACTATAGTCGAAAAATGCGTTGCTACCAATAATAACTAAGGTCGAATGACACACTATGCCTTCCTTACAAGAGTTATCAAACCAGTACACAACGACGTAAAACTGTTCTCATTAGACAGAAGGTGGAACTATTTTTACCACCTTCATTTATATTTTTGTGTACTAGTGGTAACAATCACTTTTAAGGATATCCAGTTCCAACTTTAACCATGAATATTCCTTTTTTTATAAAACTGAAGTCATAAGCGAGTATACATTTCATTTCATATCATAATCAGATCACCACCATCCCTGAACGTTTATCAGTTATTTCATATATCTGTAACAAGGGTTCTGTGTAAAGGCAACAACAGTTGCGTTGATACTCCGAGGAACAAGATGGTCACCTTAATGAAAGTGAGCCAAGCTGACACTTCCACCAACTAGTAACATTGTAAAAAAAATTCAAATAAAAACCCGACTGCTTAAAATGGAACTTTTGTTCATAATCTACTATATTACCAATGTTATAAAACAGTAAAGTTTGTTTGGTTGAACGCGCTAATCTCAGGAACTACTGGTTCGAATTCTAAAATTCTTCTTATGTTCAATAGTACATTTTTTGAGGAAGGCTATAGGCTATATAACATAAATGTTTGTTTGTTATTTCTTATGTAGTAGCGGGTGAAACCGCGTGGCACAACTAGTGATATATATTTAATTTAACGCTTATATGTCTTTTTGTAAAAATAGCCAAGGAAAATCATTATAATATTTATACTTCTAGCTTGATCTATTTACTTCCTTTTATTTGATACCCAGTGTCGTA